>JAQNDB010000748.1:0-68038 GCA_029204045.2 Tillandsia leiboldiana
TGTTCGGTGGAGCGTGGCAAGCACCGGGGCGGGTCGGACGGGGAGTGCGGGTCCGGAGGGACGCTGCGGGGCGCGGGACTGGGACGTGGCCGCACTGTTTGCGTGCCCGAATCCTGGCGGGCCGGGCAGCACTGTGGCCGCCCGATTCGTACGGGCCGGGCGAGCGCCCGAAACCGGGGCAAATCCGGATTTCGGATTTGTTCCCCTTTTGGATATTTAAAGGCAGCCCGGGCTTCTTTCTTGGGCTTTTTTCTCCCTTTCGAAGCTCCTTCTGCCCGAGGTCCCTTCTAGAGATTCTTTGTCCTCGAATTCTTGAGCAACCTGCAGAGTTTGGGATTTTTAGGAGCACGCATCCGAGGGTCCAGATTTTACGGCGCGGTGCGACGTGTTGTTTTCGGTGTTTTCTTCGTCACAGTCGGTGTGAAATTTCCCCTGGGCCACCCCGACACTGGTTTTTGGTGATTCTTGCGCCGACACACTCCTAACAGGTAGGGCTTCATCTTTCGTATTGATCGCGCTTTCCGGTTTTGAGTCTGTGGCCGGATCCCGAGGTTCTTTCTTGACCCTTTGTCTGTGTGGACTTATGGGACAGCATCGAGGTGTTTTGGCCACATCTTTGCGCACGAGCGTCAGACGGGAACGAGCTTATACCACTTTTTCATCTACAGATCACAAGGAACCCGCTCGTATTTTTTGGATTTTTCCGAGATTTTATTGAAGGTGAAAATCCCTGTTCTTCTGTGTACAGTGCTACAGTTTTGACGCAGGAATTGTTTGAGTACACCACCTTGCCGAATTTATATCTTGACCTACCGAACTCGTTTTGGACGTGCAGGCACTTGTTTCGAAGGTATCGATGCGAGGATCGCTGTGATATTTTTACTGGAATTTCTGGAGGATGTTTTACAGGTGAAAATTTCGCAGAGAGTGGGCTGTTCACCACAGATTTTGTAACTTGGAATTTTGAGGAATTAAGTGTAATTTTGGATGTACTTTGTGCCCAGGGTGTTCTGAGCACTACTACTGTATTGTGGGATCTGCGGAGATACTGTTTTAGCTGTTTCTGGACTTTCTCAGCTGTACGACCCCGGACAGTTAGCGCATTCAGGTGGGTGGCTTTGCTTTCAGGACCTATGGACTGTGCTCTAATTCTATTGATATAGAATCATGCATGATAGTGACTGGACTTGAGTAACATGCTAGAGTGTAGGAACTGTTGTTCCTAGTATTATCTGTCGATCTTGTGATCTTTTACTTCCTTCTATCTGTTAAATATAGTATCTTGGAACCTGACCTAGCACCCCCGTCATATGTTGCATGTGTAACCAGACCAGTAGAAAAACCTCACTTGGGCTAGGGTTATTTATGTTAGACATCCACACTTTATGTTTCATTCCTGGACTTAGTGTTATCCTCGCCCGGGTAGTGGGCCGAGTGGTCGGGACTTCGTTTTAGTGTGGGATGCATTTGCACTCGTGCTTGGGAGCCGAGTGGAGTCTGGTAGATATAGTGGTTCGCTTGTCTGTACCGGAACCGTTTGGGGTAAATGGTGGACCCGGAGATCTTGTTTTTCCCTGTTTGGGTTGTCGCCACTGTGTTAGTGGCAGTAGTTTACTAGTGTTAGCCGGACCTAGAACCCGGAACCCTTTTCGACATACACATGATTTTAGTCTATCAATGTTTTCTTCCAAGCATCGAAGGGCCGCTGGAGTCTGTTCTTGTTTGATTGGACAAAGGCATCAGCCCTTCGGGGCTTGGGTAAAACACTTATTTTTCTAACTGTTTTTCTAAAAGAACTAAAATCATTAAATATGGATTTCTTCTAGATCAAAATGATTTTCAATAACAAATGTCACCTTTTTCTTGTAAATCTCCCCACTCGAAAGGATTCGAGTGATCTGGGTTCTAGGGGCCGTTCCTCTGTCGGGACGAAAGCCACGGGGCCGAGCCTGGAACCTGTTCTTGTTTGATAGGGTTGCAGGTGTAGGTCTCCCGGGACTTTCGGGCCCTGTTGGTGTCTTCTGCGTGTTATACTGTGATTATTGCTTTCCCGAACTATAAGGGGATCGGGAACTTCGATAGGCGGAGCCTAGAGTCTGTTCTTGTTTGATAGGGTTCTTAGCACCGGTCTATCGGGTTTCCGAACCCTTGTGGTGTCGGTCTTTTCTGAGAGTTTAGTGTTCTGTTGTGGGAGCCGTCTGGTGGACGGTGGCCCCAGCTGTGTGGTTTTCAGCCTGTGGTTGAGAGTTAGTGTTGTTGGTCGATCTTGTTGATCGTGGTTTGGACTTTAGCCTGCATGAGCCATATTTGAGCTCGACAGAGTGCGCGGATACCCTTGTCCTCGTTGGGGTCGCTCCCCTCGAGTGCCACGTCCGGAGTGGGTCTGCACTTTGGTATCGCGACTTGTCGACGCCGTCCCTCTGGCTGGTCCAGTTTTGGCAGTCACGGACACCCTACGGTAGACCCGTCCTGTTGAGGATGTGCGGCAGTAGGTGGGCGCAGGTTTGACTGGACCCTATGGGGCAGTCAGTGTAGATTGAGTGACTGTACTGTGCGAGTTAGTAGATGCATCATGTTTCCATCTGTTCCACTTTTTGAGCATCTAGATAGAGGCGTAGTAGCTGTAGAGTTACTTTCCAGCCCTTTCATTTCAGTAATATATGTTACTTTATGCCTCTAGTAGACTTAGTGGGCAGACCGTCGGTCTTCTTGGCGGCACCCACTGAGAACTACTTGGGACGTAGTTCTCACACCCGTCGTGGTGTATTTTCCCACAGGGTCTTCTATTCCTGTTCCTGCTGCTCCAGTTGCTGCTTCTTCTGATCGAGGTAAGGGAGTCGCGAGATAGTTCCCTACCAGTCACGTCCAGAGAGTAGATGTACCCCTTACTTGTTGTGCGTTCATGTTGAGAGACTTTGTAGTGAGGTATAGAGTTGTACTTTTATTTTACTGCTCGAGAGACTTATGTACTTTTGGTGAGGTCTTCGTGTTGTATATCTTCTTCTTTTACAGTTTACTTTCAGCTCTGATATCTGTATAAATAGTTGATCTTTTGCAGGTTAGTCGCTTCGTCTATACGGGGCTTCCCGTATGGGCGGCGGATCTGTTGGCGAGCCCGGGTCGCAGTTTCGACGCCGGGGAATGTGACACCCCCGGAATTTGGATTAGTCCTATATATAAATGATATAATAGGACTAAAATCTCTAACCCGGCTATAGCATTTTGGATGGTAGCAAAATCCAAGAGGAACATGAGAGTTAAGCGTGCTAGAGCTAGAGTAGTTCTAGGATGGGTGACCCCTGGGAAGTGGGGCGTCACAACATGTACCCCACCGACCTGTGCTTCATGCGCCTGGAGCACATGGGCGGCCTGCGCCCGCCAATGGAACAGTGCCACGTGTCCCACGTGGTTCACGCGGCACATGCGCCCGGTCCACGCGCCGGGTCTTCCGGAATTTGTCGGCCAATCACACGACGCCACGTGTCACAACTGTCGTCGCCTCCTTTGACACCGTCCAACCAATAGGGTACTGCCACGTGGCATAACTAATCCTCGGTGCTCCCGGTGCACACGCTTGCCCGTGGACCCGCCGCTCGCGCGCTGCGCCTGCCCGCGACCGTGTTCCGCCGCGCTCCGCCGCCGCCTGCCCGTTGCCGCCAGCGATGCTTCGGCCGCCGAAACAGTAACATGTACCTCAAAATCCATGTTTTGGCATCTAGATTCCGAAAAATACAAGTAAATAGTCTATTTTCATCATTTTCGTGCGCTGAGTCCAAATTCGACGTCCGTTTTGTCAAATTCCACTTCTAAAATTTGTCGAAAATTCTTGAAAAAGTAAACTTGATCCGGTTTTTTATGTCGGATCCAAATCTAAGGTCCGATGCGCGCACAACCATCACTAGCACCAATCATAAGTCTCCAGAATCACTGATCGGCCTACAAAATCATCTTGGAAATTTTGGATCATCACACGAGTATATCAATTTTAAAGGATTTAACAAGAATTCTTACCGTTTACTGAAACCCTAATCTCGACCGCAAGCTCCACAAGCTCCTACGCATGCCTAAAGCTTGATTCTGTTGGGTCGTATATAATACGGATCTAAATAGGGGAAGAAACACCTAGAGGGGGGTGAATAGGTGTAAACGTATAAACACTCAAAAATCGTTGCGATAAAAACCCAATGCGGAAATGAAAATAACTCGCAAGATTTTTACGTGGAAAACTCCATCACCGGAGTAAAAAACCACGGGACCGATAACACGGCAGAAATCCACTAGAATTAAAACACGTACAAGGTGATTTACCGTACACACTTACGACTCAACCTTTTCCATACGCTCCTAGAGGATCTTCTCCGCTCGCTCCAGACGCTTCTCGAATCCACGATCTGCGCCCAACGCCGAATCCACGGCGTCCAACGTCGAATCCACGACGTCCGACCGAATCCACGGTCTTCACCCAATAGCACCCTTCGAATCCACGAACGTGCCTCGCTCCGAATCCACGAGAGCGGTTGAACCTTGAATCCACAAGGACACGCGAATCCACGCGCCGATTTTGGGGTAATCGTTGTTTTTGGGTGGTGATGATCCGCCGAATACTTAGATCAAAGATAGATCGGAAATACCATCTAAGTATTCATTAGTTTGATTCAACTCAAGATGTGAGTATGAAAACCTAGAATCAAACTAATCAATATAGATGAAGAAACATAGAGTATTCTCTAATGATTTCCTTTCTTCTCTATATGTGGATCTATAGCCGTATAAGATGATATATGAAAATGACGGCTATGTGGATTGACCCTAGAAAGAAAGACATAGGGTCTATTTATAGGTTAGAAACCCTAGGAAGGAGATAAGAATCAAAAACCTGCCATTTCTGGAATTTTACGGACGGCGATCCGGATCGTGATAACTGAGATCCGGATCGTCATAACGAATCAGCCAATTCCAGAAAAACGAAGGTTCGGGATCCGGATCATGTGACTACGATCCGGATCGTTCATACAGTTCACCAAACATCAACGTTCGGGATCCGGATTGCGAAGCAAGATCCGGATCGTTCAAGGTAGATGGTAAACTCAACGTTCGGGATCCGGATCAAGAGACTACGATCCGGATTGCGACGATGTATGAACGAACCACCTTCGGGATCCGGATCGAACAGCCTGATCCGGATCCTGAACATGTCCCAAGTCCAGTTTTTGATTTTTATGCAATGAAAGATTCTTCCAAGTGTTTCTACACTACAAGAAGTATTCGGATCACACAAATCTTTAGTTAACATACCTGATCCTTTTGAATTCTTCTTTCTTGAGATTGAGTTAAATGATCCAACTTTCTTTACCTTCAATCTTCAGGACTTGAACTTTCACGAAACTACGCCAACTCAAATTCCGTAACAATCTCCCCCTTTGGCGGTTTCGTGACCAAAACAGAGATCCACTAAAGAAAATTCAAAAAGATATTTTTGTTGCTATCACCATACAACAAAAATTTACAATGGAGATCCAAAATACAATACATGAGTTAAACTCCTAAAACAGACTCTAGACTTAGACATCTGTACTCTCTGCAAAAAGAAATCATTCTTGACAAAAGAAATCGTTAGATACCTCAAGAATTTTGTATCATTCAAAAACCACAAACAGAGATGAAGTTTAAACTCATTTCATACTTACCATGACATCATTATATAGATATGTAAAAGATACCTAGTTAAAAAAGCCCCTATCATTCAGTACATCTGTACTCTCTGCAAAAAGAAATCATTCTTGACAAAAGAAATCGTTAGGTACCTCAAGAATGTATCATTCATGTTTAAACTCATGACATTTGATATGTAAACTGATCATACCAACATATCTTGTTTGCAAGTAAAAACCAAAATGTCATGAACATGTTTGTGACAAACTTATATAAAAATAGATATGTAATTGATCAGAGTTAAGAACCAACATATCTTCTATGCAATCAAAAACCAAGTGTCACAAACTTGTTAGTGAACATCAACTTGTTAGTTATATTACATGCCAAATAGTTAGCAAATAGTTAGTCGAGGCATGCATTCAAAACAACTAAAAACCTCAAGTTGAAGTTGGAGTAATACTTACCTTGATGTTCCATGCAGTCAACAAACAAACATTGTTCAAGAGCATTGTTCAAAGTTCTATAAACTCTCTCCCCCTTTTTGTCACAAAACAAAGCCAAAATGTAGTTAAGACTACGAAATGTTAGGAGAGTAAAAAGTTCCAATGAAATGTAAAACCTGAGAACTAAGCTAAAGTAAGTATAAAGCTAAATCCAAAAATCAAAATCCTGCACAAAGGAAGATGCAGTTCAGTCGGAGGAGTCTGAGCTGGTACAACTCAGCTTGCTCAAAATCCCTTTAAGCAATGTCGAAATAGTTGAACACTTCTTCTTGATCTTCTTGTGTTCAGAGGAAATTTTCTGAAGTTCTTTTGATGTCCTCTCTTGTGCAGCAGAGAGTCTTTGTTGTTCCTGATGAAGCGATTCCAATACAACAGCGTCTGTACCCTGTCTTTTCGAGTGTGATGGATGCTGTCTAGAAGCAGATGGTGCATCCAATCCCTTAACCCATGGGGATTCAGTTTGTAGAACCCCAGAGAGTGAGCGAGCTCTAGTAAGAGGCCCACTATGATAACTTTCACTTCTTAGGACATTCTTTCGTCTTGTATATTGCTTAGTTGTTGATGCAGATTTCATAAGTCTTTTGCCTTTGACAGATTCCCTGTTTTGCTCATCAATCTTCTGTTGAACATCTTTGAAGAATTCATCCCATTCTTCCGTATCGTATTCTGAGCTGTCCTCTCTGCCTTCGGTTGTCTTATCTTCTGTTGAAATATTCGGTTCCTCTATTTCAGATGTACTCTTGTGCACCATTGTGACTAGTAATAGGATTAACCAAGAGAGTGACAATGATCAAAGTGCTTGAGTTAAGAAGATGTCCTGTGAAAACCAACTCAAGAACACATGAAAAATTGTTAATTTTCAAAGATTTGAAAAATTGTACCCAAACAATCATAATCATGTAGAGAGACTAAGAATCAAATTAGTTTTGTAAAAGGATTTCTAAAAATAGATCAATTGCATGAATTTCGAAAATCCTTATTATATGCCCTAAAACCGAAATTTTAGAAATCGAAGCCTAAAAAATCCGTTAATCAGGAGAAAACCTAGCATATAATCAAAACTAAACAACCCAGAGTTCTTATTTCAAAAGAAATTTGATCAAAAACCATCCACAAACAAAATCGATCCAAGAATTTCGTACGTTTGAGGAGGAAAAGAGAAAAACGGTGAAAAATCGAGATTTTGATCAATAAAAACTTACTTGGAACTGAAGAACTTGAGTTAGAAAGCTTCCAAGGAGGATGAAATCTAGAGAGAAGCGCTCTGGAAACTTTTGAACAAAAGATTGGAGTAAAAGAAATCAAAACCCTTTTGTTCTTTATAAAACCCTAGCCGCGATCCGGATCCTCCCGAGCTTGCGATCCGGATCGGCTACCCGCAGTGAAAAAACTGCGTTCGGGATCCGGATCGGCAGGCCCAATCCGGATCGTCAGCCCGCAGGAGAAAACCTGCGTTCGGGATCCGGATCACCTTGCCCGATCCGGATCGGCCCCAACTTTTTCTTTAGAAAAATTTCAGAGAAATTCAAGAAAAACCAGAAAAAGATTGTAAGCACAAAGGTGTATCAACTTTAAACAAAAAGCATCGCTTCACACAACAAGAAATAGATTATGCCAAATCTATCAATAATATCCAAAAATGAAACGAAAATTTACAAGAATTAAATCCCTTAAAGTTGAACACATTCAATTACATCTAACTTGATCTTATGAGTAATGTCTTTATCAAATAATCAATTCGGTAAAGAAAATGAAATACAAAGATCAATAGATGTTTGAAATCCCAAATATGGTAGATAATATTTCTAGACAATCTGTTGAAGAGAGTGGCTCTTTGAGCATCTTTCTTTAAAATCCCACCTTATACCAACCTTGAAATTTGACAGAGTCAAGTATTTCAACATGCATTTTACTTAATCAAAAATTTTAACAACCATGCTTGGTATACATGTGGTAGCTGCACACAATACTCGGACGACCGAGGTGGTAGCTCTTTCCTCCATGTGGTGGTAGTTTCACACTCCTCATTGGGATGTAACTCTTTCCACATCTTTTGAGCATTTTACATTATCTTTGACTCCCCCTCAATTGGCTATCAATTATTAAGATATAAAGTATTCAACCAAAAATTGATCTCGATTTCATACTCGACTAAACAGTCAAATAAGATAATGACTATACCAAGAGATCATTGAGAGAGAAATTGACTTTGATCACTTTAGAAGATGATTTAATTAACATAAACGATCATTGCAACAATGAAATATTATGATGGCAAAAGCATAATAAATTTCTAAATGTGTGAACAGATGCAATTAAAGTCAATTAAGATCTATGCTCAATTACTATCCTATGTATAGACATAGATATTGAATAGAACAAAACAACTACAAAACCTATTTTAAGCAAAGGTTTCAAAAAGAAGTTTATTTCAAAGAAAGCATACCAATTGCTTTTCGCAAATGAATAAAACGTTTTTGATCCAAAGGTTTTGTTAGAAAGTCAGCTAATTGATCTTCAGTTGAAATATATGAAAGTTGAAGAGTATTTGATTCAACTAGCTCTCTAAGAAAATGATATCTAAGTTCAATATGTTTTGTTCTAGAGTGCAACACAGGGTTTTTAGAAATGTTAATAGCACTTGTGTTGTCACAAAGAATTGTTACCGAAGATGCTGAAATGCGGAAGTCACTCAATACGCTTTTCATCCAAATGAGTTGAGTTGAGCAGCTTCCAGCTGAAATGTATTCCGCTTCGGCAGTCGAGAGTGCTATGCAATTCTGCTTTTTACTGTGCCATGCAACAAGGCAATGGCCAAGATAGAAGCATGCACCACTCGTGCTTTTCCGATCATCCACTGATCCTGCCCAATCGGCATCTGAGTATCCAACAATGTCCAGACTTGTTCCCATAGGATACCAAATTCCGAAATTAATTGATCCTTTGATGTACCGGATGATCCGTTTCACCGCTTTCAGGTGAACCTCCTTTGGTGCTGATTGGTATCTCGCGCAAATCCCAACACTAAAGGATATATCCGGGCGACTAGCCGTGAGGTAAAGTAGACTTCCAATCATACTTCTATACAGTTTCTCGTCTACATTCTCACTATGTGATTCACTTCCAAGTCCCTTGTGGCTAGTTCCCATTGGAGTTGGAAAATCTTTACAATTTTCTAGATCAAACTTTTTGACCAACTCCAGTGCATACTTGGATTGACTTAAGTGAATACCTTCATCATTTTGTTTAATTTGCAATCCAAGAAAATAAGACAATTCGCCCATCATGGACATCTCAAATTCGCTTTCCATGGTCTCCGCGAATTTAGAAGCATCATTATCTTTTGTTGCACCAAATACAATGTCATCGACATAGATTTGTGCTACAATGAAATTATTTTGATAATGCTTCACAAAGAGAGTCCTGTCAGCTCCCCCTCGAGTATAGCCCTTCTCCAAAAGGTGCTTTGTTAACCTTTCGTACCATGCTCGCGGTGCTTGTTTCAGACCGTAAAGAGCCTTTTTCAAACGAAAAACATGGTTAGGTTGTTTATGATCTACAAAACCTTTCGGTTGAGCCACATAAACTTCCTCATTTAAAAACCCATTTAGAAATGCGCTCTTGACGTCCATTTGAAATAATTTGATTTTAAAATGACAAGCAATAGCAAACAATATACGAATGGACTCGAGTCTAGCAACAGGGGCGAATGTTTCGTCAAAGTCTATACCTTCTACTTGAGAGTAGCCTTGAGCAACTAGTCGTGCCTTGTTCCTGATGATAGTACCATCTTCATCTTTCTTGTTCTTGAAGATCCATTTGGTACCTATCACATTATGTTGCTTTGGAGGCTTCGTTAATTCCCAGACTTTGTTTCGCTCAAATTGATGGAGCTCTTCCTGCATTGCTTTAATCCAGTAGTCATCCTGAAGAGCTTCATCTATTGTCTTTGGTTCGATTAAAGATACGTAGCAAGCCAATCCGCAAACCAACTGCCTTCGAGTTCTAACTCCTTCTTGTGGATCTCCAATGATGTTCGATTCCGGATGATCCTTGGAGATTCGTAGCGTTTGTTGAAATGGAGTACTCGGAGGTACACGAGATGATTCCTGCACATCAGATAAACTAGAAGAACCATTAGATGCATCATTTATATTGGAAGTATTATTATGAGAAGATGCACTAGCAGGAGAATCATCATCTAGAGAGATATCGAGGGTAGATTTTTCAGATTCAAAATGAGAAGCTTCATCTACTTTAACATTTATAGATTCTACGATCGTCTTAGATTCAATGTTAAATACTCGATATGCTCTGCTATTCGTAGAATAACCCAAAAAGATCCCTTCATCACTTCGAGAGTCGAACTTTCCAAGATTTTCACGGTCACGTAAGATGTAACATCGACTCCCGAAGATACGAAAGTACTTGATATCCGGTTTTCTACTAAACCACAGCTCATATGGTGTATTCAAGGTTCCTGGGCGCAAATACACTCTGTTAATGACATAGACAGCGGTGTTCACAGCTTCAGCCCAAAAATGTAGCGGTAATTTCCGGCTATGAAGCATCACACGCGCCATCTCTTGAACAACCCTGTTTTTGCGCTCAACAACACCATTCTGCTGAGGTGTATAGGGTGCCGAGAATTCATGTTTAATGCCATTTGAAGTACAAAAGTCAATGAATTTTGAATTTATGAATTCTCCACCCCTATCACTTCTAACACGAATGATCTTTTCATTCTTTTCAATCATAATACGATGGCAAATCTCATGAAAAGAGTCAAACGTATCAGCTTTCTCTCTCAAAAATGCTACCCAAGAAAACCGAGAGAAATCATCAACCAATAAGAAAAAAAATATACAATTTACCTTGCAAGGATGGTTGACGAGTTGGCCAAAAGAAAATGAAGAAAAGAAAATAGTCTACATAAACTATACAAGTTTTAATCGTAGAACGATTAAAGACAAGGAGGGGTTTCACCTTTGCATACCCAAACCTTTTGAGTTTTGGAGTATGTTGGTAAAGGTTGAGAGATTCTCCTTGAAGACGACGTCTTGTATGATTGATCTTTTTCTTTTGTCATCGTCTTGTTTGAGGTGCTACCAATGTTCTTTTCTTTTGAAAAATCCTTCCTTGAATTCCGGGAAGTGAGCTTATTGGTAGCAATTTCAAGATGTGGCTGATTTGATCTTTGAGCTCCCATCTCGCAATTTCTTTCGATGTGCCCTGCAAAATTACAACGAAAACATACCTTTGAGCTAGACGATTCCGAAGAGGATGAGGTAGGTTTGTTGTCGTTGTTTGTCTTGAATTCCGGTATCGGAGGAGGAGATACCGACTGAGGCACAAAAACTGTCCCACTCGAACTTGGACTGTTTCCAGTTTGAGTGTACCCGAGGCCGAACCGATTCGTTTGACCAAGACCAAGGAGTTTATCCAACTTACTCCTTCCTAAAGAGAATTGCTGTAACTCATCCTTGAGTTGGAGAATGGTCTCTGTCATTTCCCGTCTTTCCTGTCGGCCCTCGCCATAGAGCTTCAAGAAGTAGTTTGCTTTGTTCACCATATCAATATAGTTCTTCTCGAGCTGCTCATTGGACTCTTGAAGGGAAACATTTGCTTTTATCAAACTATCCCTTTCCACTTCAAGATCGGTCGAGAGAGAAGTTACCCTTTTTACTTCTTCTTCGAGATCCTGCAATCTCCCTCTCAACCCCTTGTTTTGCTTAGCCGGTTTCTTTAAATCCTGTAAAGATTTGTGATAGGCTAGAGCAAACTCTTCACCTTCCGAATCATCCGATTCATTGTCCATTGCATTCTTTTCAACTGTGGAGTTGGACAATGATTCAGACGTATTTGCCATAAAGCACATGAATGGTGAAGATGTGGACGCGTGGAATGCCGTGGAGCTCTTTTCTTCATCACTTGAAGACGACTCATTTGACGTTGAGTTGTCATCCCAAGTGACGACTTGCATCGCCTTCTTCTTTGCCGGATACTTGTTAGGACACTCCGTTGCAATGTGGCCGTAGCCTCGACATTTGAAGCATTGCAGTTGTCCTTCTGAACTTTTCTTATCCTTTGAGAAGTTCTCCTGCTTTCTTGACTTGTGACTTGGAGTACCCTTGCCTTTGTTCCACTTTCCGAAGGATGGAGATTTGCTTGAATTACCCCTTCGAAAGTTGCGGCGAAAATTCCTTGTCAAGAGAGCGAGCTGCTTCTCAAATTCCTCCATAGAAAGGTTCTCGTCATCGTCCGAGGAGGATGTATCCGCGTCTTCTTCCTTAGTTGTTTTCAACGCATAACCTGAAGACTTAGAAGTGGATGCTTTTCCAGAAGAATTGTTAGTATTAAAAGTCATTTCATAAGTTTGTAATGAACCAACTAATTCTTCTACACGTATTTCGTCCGGGTGTTTAATAGTTTCAATGGCAGTAACCTTTGGGCGAAATCGTTCAGGAAGAGTTCTTAAGATTTTTCTTACAATCTTAAATTCTGGAATCTTCTCTCCCAGATTAGCACATGAGTTTACGATGTCTTGCAATCGTGTATAGTAGTCCGTGAAAGATTCATTTTCTGCCATCAAGATAGAGTCAAACTTGCTCGTAAGCATCTGCAGTTTCTGAATCTTCACGAGGTTAGTTCCCTCATGTGTAACCTGGAGAACATCCCAGATTTCTTTCGCAGTCTCACATGCCGAGACGCGAGAGAATTCAGTTTGAGATAAGGCATTAAAAATAGCATTAATTCCCTTGCCATTGTAAGAAGATAACTCAAACTCTTCCTTGGTCCATTTCGACCTAGGTTTTAAGGTGTGAACATCAGAGATAAGTTCAGTTGGATTAGTCCATCCTGATTCAATTGAATGCCACACCCTTTCGTCGATGGAAGATAAAAAGGCTTTCATCCGTACTTTCCAGTACGCATAATTTGTTCCATCAAAGAAAGGGGGTCGATTGATGTTTCCACCTTCAACCATTGTTCACAACCCTATTCCCGCTCTGATACCACTTGTTGGGTCGTATATAATACGGATCTAAATAGGGAAAGAAACACCTAGAGGGGGGTGAATAGGTGTAAACGTATAAACACTCAAAAAATCGTTGCGATAAAAACCCAATGCGGAAATGAAAATAACTCGCAAGATTTTTACGTGGAAAACTCCATCACCGGAGTAAAAAACCACGGGACCGATAACACGGCAGAAATCCACTAGAATTAAAACACGTACAAGGTGATTTACCGTACACACTTACGACTCAACCTTTTCCATACGCTCCTAGAGGATCTTCTCCGCTCGCTCCAGACGCTTCTCGAATCCACGATCTGCGCCCAACGCCGAATCCACGGCGTCCAACGTCGAATCCACGACGTCCGACCGAATCCACGGTCTTCACCCAATGGCACCCTTCGAATCCACGAACGTGCCTCGCTCCGAATCCACGAGAGCGGTTTAACCTTGAATCCACAAGGACACGCGAATCCACGCGCCGATTTTGGGGTAATCGTTGTTTTTGGGTGGTGATGATCCGCCGAATACTTAGATCAAAGATAGATCGGAAATACCATCTAAGTATTCATTAGTTTGATTCAACTCAAGATGTGAGTATGAAAACCTAGAATCAAACTAATCAATATAGATGAAGAAACATAGAGTATTCTCTAATGATTTCCTTTCTTCTCTATATGTGGATCTATAGCCGTATAAGATGATATATGAAAATGACGGCTATGTGGATTGACCCTAGAAAGAAAGACATAGGGTCTATTTATAGGTTAGAAACCCTAGGAAGGAGATAAGAATAAAAAACCTGCCATTTCTGGAATTTTACGGACGGCGATCCGGATCGTGATAACTGAGATCCGGATCGTCATAACGAATCAGCCAATTTCCAGAAAAACGAAGGTTCGGGATCCGGATCATGTGACTACGATCCGGATCGTTCATACAGTTCACCAAACATCAACGTTCGGGATCCGGATTGTGAAGCAAGATCCGGATCGTTCAAGGTAGATGGTAAACTCAACGTTCGGGATCCGGATCAAGAGACTACGATCCGGATTGCGACGATGTATGAACGAACCACCTTCGGGATCCGGATCGAACAGCCTGATCCGGATCCTGAACATGTCCCAAGTCCAGTTTTTGATTTTTATGCAATGAAAGATTCTTCCAAGTGTTTCTACACTACAAGAAGTATTCGGATCACACAAATTCTTTAGTTAAACATACCTGATCCTTTTGAATTCTTCTTTCTTGAGATTGAGTTAAATGATCCAACTTTCTTTACCTTCAATCTTCAGGACTTGAAACTTTCACGAAACTACGCCAACTCAAATTCCGTAACAGATTCAACACTCCCACACGACTCCCGAGGTCCAACTCCGTCGGGCGTCACGTTTCGGGGAGAAAGAGAGAGAAACAAGAGGGGAAAAAAAGAAAGGATTCCTCCCTCTTTCTCTCCCAGTGCGTGTGGGTGTGTTGTGTGTTTGTGCGAACAGGGAAAAAAGGAAGAAGGGGTCCCGCTTGAAGGCCCTCCCTAAGGAAATTATAGAAATGCCCCTTACTGGGCATTTTTGGCACCGAGAGTCTGAACCCTCCTCCAAGGTCCGATCCCAAAACGTCCCTTAGAAATAGCTCCGCTGACAGTCCGGACCCTCCTACCAGGATCCGTACCCCGAAGGTCACCTTTAAGGATTCGTAGAGAGGGTCCGCACCCTGCCCTCAAGGTTCGGGCTTCATAGCCAAGGTCTGGTCCCTACCATCAAGATCTGAACCCTAAACCCCTATCAGCCCAAATTTTCTTTATTGAAAAATTTCTAATTTTTCTCCTTGGAATTCCAACACTCTTCTAATTATTCCGAAACTCTCGAAATCCAACTTAGACTTGTCCTCAGTTGCCACTTGACTATTTTCAGTCTATTGGTCAAAGTCCAATATTCTTTTAATTTCATTTTTGCGCCAAACCCGCGCCGAAAAAGCTCCAACCCGCTTGAAACTTCATCAGGACCATTGGAATAGTCCTTCAAGCATGTTCTAGTGAAGGATGTTCTCACTAGAACTCCGCAATTCGCAAAAGTTTAGGTCATTACATAAACTCAATCAAACGCTCTACAATTTTTAACTAAAATCAATTCTTCAAACCAAAATCAATTCTGCAAAAATTATTTTCCATAATCTAGGCAAAACGGGCCCTAAATATCTTAATAATCTATCTATATAATTTTAACCATCAAATAAAAGTTTTAATAATTTCCGTACAATCTTAACAATCTCAAAAAAATCCTCACAACTTACAAAAAAACGATAACAATATGAAAACAGCGAATCATTCATCGCTTTACAAATAATAGCCAGATACATAATCTATCTCTCAGAAACATAAATAAATACAGCCAACTAGCAAAAACCAGACCAAAGAGTACAGTAGTCTAAACTCAAAATAATCACGGGTTCCACTACTAACCACAAAAAAAAGGAAGGAGAGCTATCCAACCAGCGATCCCCTTACTTCGGTCTGCAGGCGTCGTTACCGCTGTAGAAGACTCTACAAAAAAAGGGCCAACAAAGGGTGTGAGAATTACTAAAAACCAGTAATTATCAATGGATACGTAATCGACAACTACAACCTACCCACTAGGTCTATCAGAGACATAAAGAATAAAGCAAAAAAGAGCATGTAATAACTGCTGGAAGAAAATTACCACTACAATCCATCTACACTAGTAAGGAATGAAAATGATATGTATCAACTATAATAAACAGCCGAGAGTAATCCAATCAACCGACTAGCTCGAAAGCCTAGTCCCGCCGGCACTACCATTACATTTGATCTCACTATCAACCCGAGTATCGCCGACGTGGAACATACCCAAAAGTAAACAAGCTGCCTAATTTCGGAGTAGCATTCAAGAGGAGCGAACCGCTCAATAATAAAATAATCAGATCAAGTATGTCACAAGCTAAATTCAATACTCATGACCAAAGTGAATGACCCTAACCACTAATATATAGTCTTAGCCTAATCCGATACATAAACAACTATCCGCCGGCAATTGGTGCTTGTAAGTTTTCTACCATTAGATCTAAACCTTTGATTAATTTTACCTCTTAGATCATATTATTCTACCAACCACCCACTAAACCCACGGGGCCCACCATCATCCTAACCGCACATTCCTATATCCAAGGATAAAAAGCTCACAAGCACAAATAACTTGGTACTTTTACAAGCATAGGAACTCAATTATATATATATATATATATATATATATATATATATTAGAGGTTATATACTTTTAAAAGTACAAGTCAATTTATATTTGTAAATTTTTTACCATTGGATTTGTATTAGAATTTGTGTCATTGTAAAATCAACTAAAGAGAGAGAAAGAAAAAGTAAAAAATACAAATTCCAATACAAATTCAATGATAAAAAATTTACAAATATTGATGGAATTGTACTTTTAAAATCATACAAGCACTTTTATATATATATATATATATATATATATATATATATATATATAGTTGGGCTGGAATGCTATTGATAGCACCAACCCAACTTTGCCACCCACTTTGTAGCCATTGGATCGCATTGAGATTCGTGCAAACTCTTTAATTAAAAAGAATAGCTTTTTACTTTTTGTTTTTTCTTTTTATTTATTTTTTCATTAAAGAGCCTTCACACATCTCAATGCGATCCAATGGCTACAAAGTGGGTGGCAAAGTTGGGTTGGTGCTATCAATAGCATTCCAGCCCAACTCTATATATATATATATATATATATATATAATAGAGCTTATATATTTTTAAAAGCACAAGCCCAATCATACTTGTGAATTTTTTTACTATTAGATTTGCATTGCGATTTGGACAATTGTATTTTTTTTTCTCTCTCTTTAGTTGACTTTATAATTGCACAAATCTCAATGCAAATCTAATAATAAAAAATTCACAAGCATAATTTCTCTTGTACTTTTAAAAATATACAAGCTATATATATATACCCTTATAAATCAATAAAATTGAATTTGTTATTGCTTTTATATTTGGTGATCTAAACTTCTACTAAATTTATTTGGTGATCTAAACTTCAACAAAATTAATTTATTATTATTTGCCACATTAGTGTCATATTATGCGGTTTGGATATCCTTTAAAACGTAGCATAGTATAATATTATACCTTTCTAACATTTATATATATATATATATATATATATATATATATATATATATATATATATATATATATATATATATATATATATATATATATATATATAGTTAAAGTATACTTTAAAAAAATAAAGTAAAATAACAAACTACCCCAACAAAAAAAAGAAAAAAAAAAAAAAAATCACTACTTTTTGGCTCGCTTCCCTCACCCCCAAGATGTATCAAATTTTAAAGCTTAAATTTTATAAAAATAAAATTTTAATTTTAAAAATAAAATTTAAATTTTAAAAATTTGAACATTAAAATTTTAATTTTAAAATTTAAATTTTGGAATTCAAATTTTAAAATTTAAAAGTAGATTTTCTATTTCAAATTTTAAATTTTTTATTTTCAAAATTAAAAATTAAAAATTTTAAATTTTAAATTTTTTTTATTTTGAATTTATATTTTAATTTCAAATTTTGAAATTTTTAATTTTAAAATTTTTAAATCTATAGTTAATATTCTAATTTTTAATTTTTAAAATTTTAAGAGAAATCTAGTAAAATTGTAGAATGTGTATCAAACAATTTAAAAATTGAAGTAAAATTTTTTAGAGTTCAAAATTTATAAACTCTTAGAGTTTTTAACAATCCTTTTAACAATGCATCAAAACCAACTTTGGATACCCCTTAAATCATGTACAGTTAAATCATGAAGTGTTTAGCTGATAAAACAGTACACTATTCTTAACAAAAAAAAAAAAAAAAAAAAAAAGTAATAATAATAATAAATAAAACTTTAACTTGAAAAAAAGATGTGCCAAATTTTAAACTTTAAATTTTTAAATTTTAAATTTTTAAAATTTAAAATTTAAAATTTTAACAAAGATTTTAAATTTCAAATTTTACAATTTTAATTTTAACTTTAACTTTATTTTTTCAGTTTTCAAATTTTAAATTTTAAATTTCAAATTTCGAACATAGGTTTTAAAATTTTATTTTAATTTTAAATTTTAAATTTTATAATTTGAATTTATTCAATTTTAAATTTTAAATTTATGATATCAAAATTTAAAATTTTATAATTTCACATTTCAAATTTCAAATTCCAAATTTAAATATCAAATTTTAAAAATTTAAATGTTATAATATTGATTTTCAAATTTTAAACTTTAAAATTTTAAATTTAAATTTGAAATTTTTGGATTTCAAAATTTAAAATTTCAATTTTAATTTCAAATTCCAAAATATCAAATTTGAAATTTGAAAATAAAAAATTGAAAGTTTATATTTTAAATTCTAAATTTAAAAATTTAAATTTTTAACTTTAAAATTTTAATTTAGATTTTAATTTTAAATTTTAATATTTTTAATTTTAAAATTTTAAAATTTGAAATATAAAATTAATAATTTAATTTTTAATTTTTTAATTTTAATTGAGAGAAATCTAGTGAAATTGTACATCCAAATAGAAGCTAATTATTATTTATGTATTATTTATGATTCGGCTATTATTTATGTATTATTTATGATTCCGCTAACCAGATAACAGTTGAAAGTTTAAAACTGTGAAACCCCGGAATTTGAATTAGTCTTATATATAAATAATATAATAGGACTAAATCTCTTAATCCGGATATAGCATTTTGGATATTAGTAAGAGCCAAGAGGTTAAGCGTATTAGAGCTAGAGTAGTTAGAATTTTGGAACGTCACAGTTGGTATCAGAGTCATTCATCAGCCGAAAATGTGAGATGAGTTTCGACTGAATCAGGATTATTTAGCGGGTAGAGCGAGACTCCCCGGCTAATGACCGTTGTAGGTGGAATGCAACTCCCCACAAGATCGGCTAATGACCGTTATAGATGGAATGCAACTCCCCACAAAATCGGTTAAGGCTAGGTTAAGAATAGCGAGACAAGTCTCACATCGTCTGGTACTTGTGAATGTGTCTTTGAGCCTTACGAGAACATCAGAACTTAAAGAGATGGAATGTGATACCCAGAATTTAAATTAGAAAGTAATTCTAGAATGGATGACTCTCTGAAAAATTAAAACGACACAAAAACACTTGTACATTATTTTTTAAAATTTAAAAATCAGCATAATTTATATAAAAATTCTTGACTCGTCGAGTACTAGAGTACTTAGTTTTTAGTTTTTCTTTCGTAAATGTTCCTACTAAACAATTTTTTGAGAAATCTAAGAATATTTCTTTTTGGCAACATAAACATCATCAAACTCATATGACAAAACTATACTAAGAAGATACAAAATAAGAATCTTAACAGAATATTCCCAAATTCCATTGAAAAATACTCGCCAGAAACTTTCTTAAAAGAAAAACTTAAAATACAGGGACTAAATATAAAAAGATGTCAGTTCCAAACGCCCAAAAATTGCCTTTTAACAATCAGGGACCTAAATAAAATCTCCCTAAAATTATTTTCTTTCCAGCTGGTTAGAATTTAAGGATGTGATGAGAGAAAAGGCAGATCAGTAGGGCGACAGGACGACTAATGAATTGTAGCAAAAGAATAAAAGTTAGGATACAAAATAATATGTAATAATGTACAAAATCATCCTCTGTTAAAATTTTGTATCTGAGAATGGTATTTTGATGTCATCAAGCTTCGAAGAGAGGGTACGGGTTTGGGTCTTGAATTGGTCCGCAGCCTCGAGAGCACGCGATGTCTGAAGGGCCATCTCGGCATGGAGTTGAAGACAGGTCAAAGCCATCTACACAAAGATAACACTTTGTAAGCAGAAAGCTACAATCAAACAGGTGATTAGCGCAAAAAATAGCAGATTTGCACGCGTGATCAACAATACAAATTCAATGGTAGAATGTGTATCAAACAATTTAAAAATTGAAGTAAAATTTTTTAGAGTTCAAAATTTATAAACTCTTAGAGTTTTTAACAATCCTTTTAACAATGCATCCAAACCAACTTTGGATACCCCTTAAATCATGTACAGTTAAATCATGAAGTGTTTAGCTGATAAAACAGTACACTATTTTTAACAAAAAAAAAAAAAAAAAAAAAGTAATAATAATAATAAATAAAAACAAAAACAAAAATAATCCACTTTAACTTGAAAAAAAGATGTGTCAAATTTTAAACTTTAAATTTTTAAATTTTAAATTTTTAAAATTTAAAATTTAAAATTTTAACAAAGATTTTAAATTTCAAATTTTACAATTTTAATTTTAACTTTAACTTTATTTTTTCAGTTTTCAAATTTTAAATTTTAAATTTCAAATTTCAAACATAGGTTTTAAAATTTTATTTTAATTTTAAATTTTAAATTTTATAATTTGAATTTATTCAATTTTAAATTTTAAATTTCAAATTTCAAACATAGGTTTTAAAATTTTATTTTAATTTTAAATTTTAAATTTTATAATTTGAATTTATTCAATTTTAAATTTTAAATTTATGATATCAAAATTTAAAATTTTATAATTTCACATTTCAAATTTCAAAATTTCAAATTTCAAATTCCAAATTTAAAAATCAAATTTTAAAAATTTAAATGTTATAATATTGATTTTCAAATTTTAAACTTTAAAATTTTAAATTTAAATTTGAAATTTTTGGATTTCAAAATTTTAAATTTCAATTTTAATTTCAAATTCCAAAATATCAAATTTGAAATTTGAAAATAAAAAATTGAAAGTTTATATTTTAAATTCTAAATTTAAAAATTTAAATTTTTAACTTTAAAATTTTAATTTAGATTTTAATTTTAAATTTTAATATTTTTAATTTTAAAATTTTAAAATTGAAATATAAAATTAATAATTTAATTTTAAATTTTTTAATTTTAATTAAGAGAAATCTAGTGAAATTGTACATCCAAATAGAAGCTAATTATTATTTATGTATTATTTATGATTCGGCTATTATTTATGTATTATTTATGATTCCGCTAACCAGATAACAGTTGAAAGTTTAAAACTGTGAAACCCCGGAATTTGAATTAGTCTTATATATAAATAATATAATAGGACTAAATCTCTTAATCCGGATATAGCATTTTGGATATTAGTAAGAGCCAAGAGGTTAAGCGTATTAGAGCTAGAGTAGTTAGAATTTTGGAACGTCACAGTTGGTATCAGAGTCATTCATCAGCCGAAAATGTGAGATGAGTTTCGACTGAATCAGGATTATTTAGCGGATTAGAGCTAGAGTAGTTAGAATTTTGGAACGTCACAGTTGGTATCAGAGTCATTCATCAGCCGAAAATGTGAGATGAGTTTCGACTGAATCAGGATTATTTAGCGGGTAGAGCGAGACTCCCCGGCTAATGACCGTTGTAGGTGGAATGCAACTCCCCACAAGATCGGCTAATGACCGTTATAGATGGAATGCAACTCCCCACAAAATCGGTTAAGGCTAGGTTAAGACTAGCGAGACAAGTCTCACATCGTCTGGTACTTGTGAATGTGTCTTTGAGCCTTACGAAAACATCAGAACTTAAAGAGATGGAATGTGATACCCAGAATTTAAATTAGAAAGTAATTCTAGAATGGATGACTCTCTGAAAAATTAAAACGACACAAAAACACTTGTACATTATTTTTTAAAATTTTAAAATCAGCATAATTTATATAAAAATTCTTGACTCGAAGAGTACTAGAGTACTTAGTTTTTAGTTTTTCTTTCGTAAATGTTCCTACTAAACAATTTTTTGAGAAATCTAAGAATATTTCTTTTTGGCAACATAAACATCATCAAACTCATATGACAAAACTATACTAAGAAGATACAAGGTAAGAATCTTAACAGAATATTCCCAAATTCCATTGAAAAATACTGCCAGAAACTTTCTTAAAAGAAAAACTTAAAATACAGGGACTAAATACAAAAAGATGAAAGTTCCAAACGCCCTAAAATTGCCTTAAGAATCAGGGACCTAAATAAAATCTCCCTAAAATTATTTTCTTTCCAGCTGGTTAGAATTTAAGGATGAGATGAGAGAAAAGGCAGATCAGTAGGGCGACAGGGCGACTAATGAATTGTAGCAAAAGAATAAAAGTTAGGATACAAAATAATATGTAATAATGTACAAAATCATCCTCTGTTAAAATTTTGTATCTGAGAATGGTATTTTGATGTCATCAAGCTTCGAAGATAGGGTACGGGTTTGGGTCTTGAATTGGTCCGCAGCCTCGAGAGCACGCGATGTCTGAAGGGCCATCTCGGCATGGAGTTGAAGACAGGTCAAAGCCATCTACACAAAGATAACACTTTGTAAGCAGAAAGCTACAATCAAACAGGTGATTAGCGCAAAAAATAGCAGATTTGCACGCGTGATCAACAATACAAATTCAATGGTGGCTCATCAAATACACAGAGTTGCACTAAGCGACTATCGGAGGCGTGATTTCAACAGAAAACCAAGTATTTTAACAGGCAAAGCATCTTCCATCTTGATGACCAATAGATTCATGATAAATATGCATCGAGAATAACAACTCTTAGCATGATGGTAAACTATAAATTAGCAAATGATCGAGTGTCACATGAGAAAAAGAGTTTTCTACAGTTAATATGGTTGATTGCAATTTGAAAGCATCACAAACTCGCTCAACTTCAACTCTTGTAGGTTCAGTTTCTTTTCTACAGCGTAGAACAACTGGCGTGATTCATAAACTGGTTTTATTCAATGCATTATTAGTGCAATTTCTTACTCAGGCTCTAGAGGTAGTATATATTAGATTTGTTAATCTCGAGCTACATGAACCAAGTGTCTATGTTTGTAGCAATACTAGATAACCTACATTTACAAATTAAAAACCGGAGAATATTTATTCAAAACTTTAAACCAATTTTTGTCGCTGCAATTTAATCCTTCATGTTTGATTTCAATTAGTCAAACCAAGATACCCTCAAAGCTCTGTACTAATTCTTGCTTCTTGGTAATTAAAGCGCTAAACTATCATGTCATATTTCTCAGCTATGCAATTGAAAATTCGGATATACTATCATTACCTTTATTTAATTTATTATTTCAACAATATTTCTGATCAAAACAGTATCCACAAGCAATATTAACTCATCTACAGTACTTACTGATGCACATTCAGTATCGGGGTCAGCTTCAGAAACATGAAGAGCCCATGTGCGAATCCACTCGAGTCCACTGGAAATCTCTTGATTGCCTTCGATCAGAGATGATGCAACATACGTTGGATGCAGGGCTATTAGTATGCATGAAGCTGCAAAGAGGACAGATCTCCTGACATATGCTTCAGCATGATTTGAAACATCCCTGTTGCATATTCAACGACAAATCATTATATTATTGAAATCAAAATTCAAAAATTTATGACCAACTTTTTATGTTTAACCAAGTTGTACCTTGATCTTATCATATCGAGAAGAGCAGGGGCCAAAGCCGATGCTTCTGGATGCATAGCCATGCATTTCATGCAAACACCGAGCATGTAGATCAATTTTCCGAGAACAATAAAGTCCCGATTAAGCAGGTCCACCCCATGTTTCCTTTTGTCAAATCCTTGCATAGCCGGAAGCATAAAAGCAGCAGCATACAATGGAAATCTATTCTTTGACCACTCCACCTGTAAATCTTTTGCCTTACCAAGACTCCATTTCCGTGATTTTCCTGCTTTTGTTTGGCCTGGTTTAGAAGGAATTTCCCTCTCATATCGGTGAGACCAACTAAGAAATGTTCCTGGTTCTGATACTTCCTTCCAAGGTCCTGCACCAGCCGGCCCTCTTGAACTAGGAATATACCACGGTTGAGAAACAGTGGATACCAACTCTCCCTGCTTTTGTTCTCTTTTTATGACTTTGGTGTTACAAAGTTCTTGTGCTGCCTCAGTCATAACATCAATTATCAGGATTCGTTGACCAACATCAATATTTGATGAATAAAGCATGTTAGTCATCACGTCTAGAGATTCGAAAGGGCAAGTAACAAGCAAAGCTACTAGTGCTTTTTGTCTCTTTTCTTCAGCGGAGTCTTCCTCCCCTTCCATTGCCACATCTGAGCAACGAACGTGTACTAATGCTTTGACAAGATCACCTGAATTATGACTGAGTTCATCAGGTGTCGCTCTTATAAGCTCTTCGGCAGCATCAAGTGCTTTTTCAACCTACAGAAAGGAAATTGACAGAACTTTCAGAAGCAAGTAGTGATACCCACCTACCATTCTCAAATACATAAAAGTTTTCTACAGATACAGCATGTGAAAAATTATAAGTTGGGTAAACTTCAAATTGCCCCCATGTGGTGTAGCTCATTTTCACTTTGCCGCCCCGTGGTCTAAAAAATTTCACTTTGCCCCCCTGTTGTTTAATTCATTTTCACTTTGAAAGTTTCACTTGGCCTCCCAATGGTTTAGCACATTTTTTACTTTGCCTCCTTGTGGTTTTTTTAAAAAATTTCATGTTGTCCCTAGCTAATTTTCACTCTGCACACACACCCCCCCCCTCCCGTGGTTTAGCGCATTTTTCACTTTCACTCCCTATGGTTTTTTAAAAATTTTCACTTTACCACCCTATTTCATAGTGTTTTTTGGTGAAATAAAAATTAAACCACATGGTGGCAGAGTCAAACTTTTTAAATCACAAGGTGGCAAAGTGAAAATAAGCTATACCACAGGAGGGCAATTTGAAGTTTACCCTTATCAATTCACACACGTATCCATTCTAAACAGCCATATATGCCCTTGAAACACTTAATTCTCTACATGTAATTTACACACGTATTCCTTCTAAATAGCCATATATGCCCTCGAAACACTTAATTCTCTACATGTTCACTATTGTGCGTATAAAATTGCCCTTCTCTAACAGGTTTTTTCGAATACAAAACCAACTTACCGCGTGAATCAGATGACTCCCGATACTAAGATAAGGATTTATTTTAATATGTAAACAGAGGACTATAAAGCCCCAATAGAGAAGATTAACCATATCAAAATAGGAACTTACACCATCTGGGTCATCATGTTTCCGTAGTGCTGCAGCTATATCACCTAGCTGGGAAAATTTCCTCTGCAAATCTGTATCATCATCTGATAGGTCATACGGCTTCAATGATGAATCGCTTGAGTCATCATCATCCTCTTCACCGGAAAAATGTTCACCATTTACTTCAACAGGATTCCTATTCTCATCAGGGTCCGCCAACTCTTGTATCAAGGCAATATTTGCTGCACTTTTTTGTTTACTAACTCTCTGCTTTTTCTCATCAGATGCACTTTTCCTCTCCTCACTTAGAACTAACTTTGATTTGTTTTCATCTTCATTATGTGAAGCAGCTGCTATCGGCTTTCTCTGCGGTAAAACCCCAAATTCCCAATCAACAGGCTCGCAGCAGTTATCATCGAGGTACAGAGGATTTTTTGGATCAACAACTTTGGAAAATACTAGTGCAATAGAGCTAGCCATTCTCCGAACTAGATCGATTGGGCTCTCTAACCTACCTACCAACAGCAAAAGTCAAAGCTCAAAGGCAAAACAAGATTTTGGAATAAACAATCAAGAGCCAAAGCTAAAAGCAAACCAAGATTTTGGAATAAATGGTGACAATATTTAAACATTTCATGAAAGAACACATACAGCTAACTCCCTGAAGAACATTGCTTAAAGCATCTTTAGTAGCATCTAATTCTTCCTTAGAAATTCTCTCCAGGCATAAACCAACAGCAGCTGTCAGATCTGAATAGCACTTTAGGAACAACAATATCTATAGATAATGCAATTTACACCAGAAAAGAAAATTAAGAGCAATATATAAAATTAAGACCTCGAAGGATACAAGCTTGTTGCTCCATGGAAGATGATTGAACAAACTCACGTCTGGACCAAATGCTAATTAGAAGCTGCAGTGTGTTTAGGAAATGTGGCGTCTTTCGCCCCTCCATTTGTGCATCCGAATTTGGTGGGCACTCAAAAACTGCGAACTGAAGAATCCATCTCAGGCAGCATAAAGGAAATACTTTCCACAGCAGAAATTTATCAACAAACATGCCCCTGAAATAAGTATATAGCTAGTGAACAGGTGCTGAGTATATAATTATGATGAAAAAACCAAGAACCAAATTCTCCAGATTGTTTGTCAAATCATGCACTACCGTGAGCTTATGAATTATAACCAGAAGAGAGAGGAAGATAGCTGAGAGAGCATTTGGGGAAATATATTACAAAATGAGGGAAAGTTGGATAATAGCAAACGGATACAAAATCAATTTTTTTCACTGATCTGGAAATCTTTAAGCTGTTGCAATAAATCAGTTATTAGAGAATACTGATAATGTGGTTATAAATATGAGACAGCCAAAAAAAGTCTGAAATACTACAATAGAGTATACAAGTAGGGCCTAACATTCATCCTCCTCTATGCACCCCGTCATTTTGTACTCTTGCTCTTCTTTTTTCTTTGCATCTTTCTATCTTGATTTTCCATTTTCTTTAGTCCAGTGCTTGATTCTATTGCTCTCTTTATCTTTGCCTACTCCATTTGTTCTTTTCCTTGACATAGTCACACAGACCAAATTTTCTGCCCTTTGTTTATCAGTTGGCTAAAATGCAGAAAACCTTGCAATAAATATCCGCTTTTGCACTTTACCCCATGCCTCTCCTTCCTCTTCTCCCATTTGACGACCGTATCTCATCATGTTCTGATGATTCTTGGGAAGCCGCCAACTTCTATACTAAAGAATGGGCTGGGAAAAAGTAGAATCAAAGGAGTTCGCGAGCAGAAATGCGAAGGGAAATTCCCTTGTCTTTCAAGAATCTTTATTGTGCCCCCTTAACATTTAAAATTGCAACATTTAACCTAGCATTGTTACTATTCAATCACTATTCCCTGCATGAATTGTGTTGTTCAGTCAAGTAACTTACTGAGAAACCTTATTATACCCTTGGAAATAATGGGAATGCATAAATATCATTTATTTTCCTTCAGATTACGTGACTATGAAAGAGATCCTTTACTATTTACTAATTAACTTTCCTTTCTCGGTCATTTCTAAGCTAGCAAAATGTGTACATCAGTAGTTATCTAGTTGGACCACGTAATGTACGCACGGAACAACAACAAAATAGTTACGGTGACCGACCGTCCCTAGCGTAAGTGGCAAACGGCTTGGTGGTTCGTACATGAGGTCCCGTGTTCGAAGCTTAGTTGTTTCACATTTCTAGCTAAGTTTATTTCTAAAAAAAAAAAAAAACTAAGCGGGTAGCATACTACCTTTCTCTTAAAAAAAAAAAATAGTTGCGGTGCAGGTTAAGTGCTACAAATTTAAATTTGAGGCTGCAAAATAGTGGTTTTTATAAGATTGGGGATTAAAGTGCAAAGCTAGATATTTATAGGGGGGGTTTCTACATTTTAGCCTACTTATTTTTTCCAAAACTTTCCAATGTTCATGTTATGGGCCATTTCCTTTTGCTTTCCTTAGCTTTTCTTCTTCCAGTCCCCACTTCATTTTTTTTATTTCCACCGCCAATGCACTCCATTCTATTCTTCTTTTTATATAAATAGTGTCTGGACTAAATTATCATGAATAAAGCGTAGGTCTGTGTTTTGTACCTAAAACATTCTAAGAAATTAGTGATACCCTAATTTTCCCTTTTTATAGGTAATTATGCATATTCCATTAAAATCATCATGAACAGTTACCATGTACCTTAATGTAATGTCTAGACAAACTGGATCAATCCGATCAATTAGCGAGGCAATCAGATTTATCCCAACACAATTAAATTAGGAAAAAAGAAATGCAATGTTTATGCTCAAAAACAATCCAGATAAAAAAATATAACGAAAGGGTGAGTTTCTAAAGTACAAAAAAGGGACACCACATAAATTTTTTTAATTAATTTCTTTCATCAGTTTCTCCAACTCTAGAATGATTTACGCCATCCTCATCAGTATCGGAAAAGAAAGTTTTACTTTATGACTTAATTAGAGCCTCCTTCACTGAAAATCAAAAGAAGCGCCAGTGCAGGAAAAGCATTATAGTTGCTTATCACATTTGAATGTACTGCACCAAAAGCTCTCAAGTGTTTCATGCACTTCAACAGAGAAGTTGTTCCTTAGTGCTTGGTTCTTAAGCTTGGGCAAAAAAACACATGTAACAGTAAATATATATAATAAAAACACATATTCCTGAAAGAACAAAAAGGTTGAGTTTATCTGATTTTGCAAACCAACGATAGACAGAGTCAAGATATTTTAAAATTTCTAAACAAGTAAAATGAGTTGAAAGCAATTTTTTCCACTTGAGTAAACAAACGGAAAAATCTATTATCTCAAAATCCAGAAGTAAAACTGGCAAACATAACAACTTGTCAACAAAAACACATGAAATTTAAACCTTTTCAAAGAAGTTTCATCCATTTATTCAATAGGTGTATATAAAGGCCTAGTTCATGTGCTTAATTTATAACAGTCAAGATGGACCAAAGTGGTGTCCATGAGACTAGATATTGGTGAAAACAGCATCCTCACTCTATGTGGTTTTTCTCAATGCATGGCAGTAAATTTGCTCCTGAACATGTAGCAATAGATCGTTGGTCTGTTTTCTTTCATCCCCATTATTGAATCATTAGTTATGGCTGTAACTCAGGGTTTCAGAAGTAATACAAGCTTCAAAAGAGTACAGTAAGAATCTTAAGGAATGAGTAGACTCACAGATAAAGGAGAGAGAGGATTAAGGTCTATAACTATAATGCCAACTAGATTTAGAGAAAGATCTAAGATCACTAGCCAAAAGCTTTGTCACATATAAATTAGCTAGTATATGTTCATCGTATGGCACCTTAAAAATACAGCCTTGAACTATACAATAAAAGAAAGTGCAGAATGAAACAAAGAAAAGGATATCGCAAGTGAGAATACTAAATTGAAAGTTAGCAAAAATAGTTCATAACAAGTCATCTCACCTGACAAAAGAACCAAACTTGAAATTCTTACTAAACAGTATCCACAGGATCCAATAAACTTCTACATCACTAATACTTGTTGATGCAAGTTGGCGCAGCATCTCTTCAGAAAACTTTTCGACAGCATACTGATCTTTGATAGCTTCCACCATATTAAACCAGAAGTGGGACTTAGGATTAGAATTTATAACATAAGGGGCGGCCAGATTAGCATTTGATGATAAGAAGCTCTGGACATGGCTAAGAATCCTGGGAATCACTTCTACTACAATGACATCTGAAAAGAGGATCTAGTATGAGTAAACAGCAACTACTAAAACTCTAAGCATCTGCATTTAAACAATGCATGGAATTCCAAACAATCAAGTTATATTTGCAAACTCAAACCACTACAGATCCTAAAATAGCATGTAACATAAGAAAAGCATTAGAACATAAGTTGACTAGTCAGTGATTAAGTTTTATCAGATGCAAATGGTTGTTTTCTCAGTTAAGAGATGATTTTAAGAAATGATCATAGCCGAACATCCTTATAAATATATAAGTTTAATACATGTACTACATAAAAGGAAAGTACTAGAATATAAGAGAGGCTCAGTAAACATTAGTCATATCATTATACTACAGTCTACAAATCTAATTGCTTAATCTAACTGGCTAATTTAATTCATAATTATGTAATGTGCAATGTGATTATCACGTGATCAACTTTATTTACACCTTGGTGGCAAATCCTATTGTGCAGTAGATTGTTACAGTTTGGACAATATATAGGTAAAGGCGAAATGCAATATACTGCAAAATGGGTAGCTGAAGAAAGTTTTATCTTGCTAACAAGGATAGTTTATTGCATTTAACAACAAATTATTTACTCCGCTGCATTTGCTTCTACTTGTTACACTAAATGGAATACATAAAGCAAGCCTTTTGTTTTCTTTGTACACTACCAGTTGATGAGATGATGTCCACAAAATAACAAGAAGCACATGGGAAATGTATTTCTATGCCTTACCAATAGATCCACGACGGCAAACATGAGAAAATGTTTCCCCCACAAACAAAAATACAGCATCTGGGATGGCTTTACAATTTAACTGCATAGCTTTTTCTTCTGCTCCAGTCAGAAGTTGATTGGCAACTCTCCGGAAAAACGAGCTTAGTGTTTGGTCAAGGGTTTTGCATTTAGAATTCCAAATGAGAAACAGACAAGAAAGGGTTTCTTCTTACGACAACAATAAGATGAGGGCTAGAAAATCTCAATATAAAACAGAAATTTGCAGATAAATAATGACAATATAAAAATTTTCAACCTATCAACTTAGTTCAGCCTACAACTTCCTAGTTGATAAAATTAACACAACCGTTATATCAGTCTTTCATACTGTTTAAGTTTTTTGTCAACCAAGGTAGCATGAACATACTACTAAATCAAGATATTGGACCTAACACCAGATTAGCAGTTCAGTGATTAATTCCTCAAGATACCTCTATTGCATACTAGTCCCCAATAAGTGAAGAACTAACGATAAAATAAAGAGGTACAAGCTAAAGGACCATCATTCTATCTTTCAGGCTTCACACCTTCTGCAGTAGAATTTCATATGCTCAACTGAAGGCATGAAAGATCAATGAACGTCTATGCGTGACGGACACGGACACGGATACTGGTCACGACACGACTCGGACACGGCGACTCGGCAATTTTCAAAAAATAAGGACACGGACACGGCAAGGACACGGCTCATAAAATATAATATTTTAGTATAACAATATATATATTAATTTTATAAAAAAATATTATATTTTTACCATCAAATATTATCTACCAAACATGATTTATTAATATCATAAAAAAAAAACTAAATATTTACAAAAAATACTATGTTTCTTATAAAAATGAAAATTAATATGATATTTTAAGAAAAATATTTTCTGCCAAGCATAATTTATTTAGATCATCCATTAAAAAAAAAAAGTCAAAATCCAAAATGTTTAGAACTATATTTTTTTATATATTTTTCAATTAATTTTATAATATAATAAATTAAATTAATAAATTATAAAACAACTAATTAAGTTAGAATTTTTACCAAATCTAACTTTCCATTTATAAACAAATTACTAAATTAGTGAAATTACATATCAAGTTATCAACTAATTAAATATTTAAATTACTATTTTTAATATTTTATCAAATTAAAATCCTAATTTTTTGTAATTTTCCAAAATAATAAAATATTTTTGACTTCTTTTTTTTGGGCATCACAGGCGCGGCATGGACGTGCGTCCATGCCGCGTCCGCGTCGGACGCGCGTCCGACGCAGACGCGCAGGAATGGCAGGCACGTCCGTGACGCATAGATGAACGTACCACCTATAATCCAAAGACAGCTTACCCACTTGCAATCCATTTGTTATCATAGGATGGAGATCAGATCAATGAAATACATTCTATTTATTTAAGACAAGGAGAGAAATTTGTAAAGTTGTATCTTGAAAAACAATGGCATTCAGGAGTTGAGCTAGTATACTATTGATAGTAAATGAATAGTGTGTACTATTAACTTTTTAGCCATTTGATCAATAATATTTCACCTACCCCCACTAAACCGTAGGCATCCATGGGTTAAAAAGTTGGTAGTAAACACTATTCTTTTACTATCAATAGAATTCTAGCCCCACTAGACATTCATAGTCAATGAATCATAATTTAAAATTTTGAAATGGAACAGTACCGGAAACAAAATAGTGGACATCTAAAAGTACAAAGAACACTATGTAATGGTTAAAGGAATCTACAAGCATCTCGATCAGTCCAGGTCACACAAATAATTTACTGATAGAACTAGGAAAATGCAAGGTAAAACATAAACAAGAGTCGGCAAAAAACTAAACAATATATCCAAGACAATTAATGTGCATACTGAAGCACTCCAAGTTGCATATACACAAGTCTAAAGTAGAAATCTTATTGAAAAACAAAAGAAGGATACTGTGATGAAAGTGTAAATGAAGCTCTTGGTCTTACTTTATCTGGAATTGATGAAAGTAGCTGTGATACCCTAGAAATGAACGTTACTTTATCGGGATTAAGAATGTTATCATGTTGTTCATCAAGAAGTCCAAATTCTCCAACCATAAGGCGTACACCTTCATTCTCAAGCAAGCATAGCATCAATAACCTGTCACATGAATGTTCGGTGGAAAGAGATTTATATTGTCCCAACAAGATTTAAAGTATAAAGAAACATACAAAAGGTAGAATCATTCCAATAGCAAGCATTAAATTCGATTTTATTTTGAATTAATTTCGTCTATTACCGAGCTACTAATAAGAGAGCTTGAAATTCTTCACTAAATGTAAGGTGGGCAAGTTGGTTTATATGCAAAACGACATCTAAAAATTATGAAATTTTTAACACTTGGTAATTATCATGTGTATAGGTTATCTTTAAAATGTTGTAACACTCGGAAACTTAATCTCCTGACCAATCGATCAGAATGTTTTTTAAGAAAACTTAATTTAACAGACCAAACGATCTAGAGACGGTAAGAAATTATATTTGTTTAGCTTATTAAAATATTCTGAGACCTCTATGTTTCATGCAGATCCAAGACTCGAGCAAGTTAATACAAACTCTGATTTAAGTCTGCAAGATCTACCGGGCATAATATTTTATGTGAAACTTCTGTAAAACTAAACTAAAAATTATTGTATTTATCACCGAATAGAGTTGAGGCTGGATTCTCAGATTGCTCAATTGGACTTTTCGAGGACTTCAAATGAATTAAAATTGGACTCATATTAAACTTTACAAAAGGAATTCATTGAAAGTTGCAACCCACATGTCCTTACCTCAACACACCCGTGGGCACCTACAAGTAATAGGTGTCATCTTGCATGGCTTTGTAGATCTTTATACATATAGGAAAGAAGATTAAAGTCCATAAAAGTTATTTAATAGAGAGGGCTGAGTAAGAGAGAAAAATTGATGAGATAAGAAACAAGAAGAATATGGAAAGATGATGGCGGTGGCCACCATTGCCGCTGTTGCCATGTACAGCCCTTGGACGACCAATCGTCATCGCCACCATCAATCTACTTCGCCACCACTGCCAATATAATCCCACTTCAAGGCCATTTTACTTGTACTCGGACGAAGCCCGATCACTTTTGTTGAGCTCCATTATCAGTCCATCGTTGTCGTCGCCAAGGTTGGGTAGACTACTAACATCATGGGAAGAACCTGATAGTAGATTCATTAACCTATCGTTTAAGGTGGGTAGAATCTCTCCAATTGCGGTTTGATCTTACCCTTGGTCTAACAGCTATATTTTGAGCATGATCATTAATTTGCTTCTTTTGCATGTTGGTTGTTTCCCCCTACACTATAATTTTTGGAGTAATTCTTGGTTTAGCATGCTTGACATTGATTCTAGTGTACCTTGATAATTAGCAGTTTTCCTAAACAAGCATGCATGTTACACAGTATTGATACTTCATGAATTATCATGCTTCTATCGTGGGCCTGATTGTTATTGCAATTTTTCATAGTAAAAGTTGTTGACAATATGATTCATTCCTGAGTTTGAACATAAACATAGCTTGTAAAATGTGATATTGGCTATAGACAACTTCGGTGGTCGCTCCCCTAAGGTCCCTTCCGGAGTGGGTTTGTAAGCGTAGCAACCAGGTAACAAGTTTCGGCTCTTGTCCGTACCGTGGCAACGGGTAACCAGTCCTGGCTCTGTCAACAACATAACAATTGGGTAACTAGTCCCAGCTCTGTCCACGGTTGCAAGTTTGAGCAAGTCTTCAAGATGGCCGAACAAAGATTTGAGTCAAATCGGAATTACTTGTGAGAATAGAATTGATGCATGAGAACCTTTATCAAACTATGAAAGTTTGGATCGCTTCAATGTACTTGTAGTTGAGGTGTAATGGTAGTTATCTTTGTTTCTACTACCTTTTATTTATAACTTGTTTAAATATTCCTATTGTGTAAAAATTGTTCGGTCCTCTACATTTCTCCCCGTACAGAACCTAGTGCGTACAGATTGACCCTCTCGGCAGTTATACCCAGTGGAAAACTTCACAAATTTCTCAACCCATTGTTGTTATCTTATTTTCAGATCTAGCCATAGGTGGGAATGGGTGATGAGCTACCATGTGGTGAGCATTTGGCGAGCTAGATGAGTTAGCTCGAGTTTTGTTAGTTGCATCTCGGAAAGTATCATATGAAGTAATGTAATGTAAATAAAAGAAAATTGACGAAAATTTATGAACTTAACAGATATATATGTATAAAAAGTTAAATCTAATGTTAGATGCTGACCATTCTAATAATCGCCATATTGTATTACTTTGTTAATAGTAAAACTCGTGTACAGTTTATTTTGTTTTGACGTCTTGCATGTACATGAAAAACGCATGTACATGAAAAACTCGGCCCTTGCGGTGGATCTATTGCGCGCCTAATTATACTTCCATGCCAGAGCATGACAATCACGACATCAAGCAAATAAACCAAAATTTATTTACAAACTAAATCCCCCGAACCTCAAGCAACAATCTTATTAAATCAACAAATACTAATTTAAGTAGGTTTGGACCGGATCTTGCTCTATCACTAACAAGAGTCCTTAGCGGATTGTCACTAGATCTTTACGGTGAGTCATCAAGTGATTTGCAAATTGCCTCCGAGTTCGAAATAAGATGACGGAAGAATGGCAAAACATGGAAGTTGGATTAGACTTGTCATATTAAGAGCATAAGTTTGAAACTGAGAAGCTAACGCTACGAAGTTATCTAGAACAAAAATATGTTCAAATTATATTACCGAAAAGGATCAATCTATGAAGCTCATTTTTAGGCTTTATGCAAAAAATCATGGTACAAATATAATAAAACTAGGCCCTACGCTATCAAAGTGAGATTTACCAATCATTCAAATATATCAAATTCAATATTTAGAATAGTCCAAGAGAAACTTCCTAAACTTTCTAAAATTCACCACAAGTATGCTCTTCTTTGCATATTTTTTTATAAATAGTATATCTTAAAAAAAATCCAAGCGTGCTCTAATGTTAGTACTTTCAGTATCACTGGAAAAATAGTTACACCCAATGTGCAAGAAATAATGGTTTTCATGGTAGTCTATAGCAACGGTTGTTAATTAATCAAACAATCCATTGGGAATAGATGATAAGGTCCGGACCCTTAAAATTTTATCACCAAACCTACCACTGCATAAGTAAATAAAATTTGCTTCATATATTTCACTTAAATTGTGCCCTCAGGTCCAATAAAAAGGTTTTCCAATATCTACCATGCTGCACTAATTGTTAACACTATGATTGCATCTCAACACAAAATCTACAATCTGATAATTAAAATGAGAATAGTACCTTTCGACATTTGAGCAAATAACATTAAAATCATCTTTAGTGCTTCCTTTTTGCTTTAGAGAAGGAACAAGTGCTTGAACTATTTCAGTTGTCGGCCCTTCAACGAAAAATGAATCATAAACCTGCTTCCTTGCCAATTTAGGAAAATCAGCTAACCATTTTGATGCAACATCTGCACATTTATAAGAAGTGCAAATAGGAATTAGAAGAGAGATGCGAGAGAGAATCCTCGTGACAAATCAAATATGCTAAATTTGTATAACATCTTAGTTGAAACTTGGAAGTACTAGCTAGTAACTAGGAAGATGGTGCAACCTATAGATTCACTCATTCGCAAGCTAAAAATTTGGTTTTTAAGCTGCTTTAGGTTCTTTTCATCTGTTTGCCTTGGCGAGATTGTTGTAAGAAAGTGGTCTCAAAGGAGTTGGTAGAAAAGCATAGATGCATAGCTTCAGGTTTGATCTGGGTAAGTTCTTGGTGATTGTTGAATTCACGAATGTCAAGGCAGGTTGACTTTGTCATCCGCAACTACAATTAGAAATATAAGAAGGAAAAGGAAATAAAGAAAAACAGAAGGAAAACAATCTTCACAATAGAAAATAAAAGAAACATGCCAACAATATCCATTAATCAGCCCGCCATGATTCCAACTTGGTGCAGGCCAAGTTTGAAGTCGAAAATCCAGTATGGTCAGGTGGTCAATTTAAGCATGGTGGAAAGCTTAATTATAGAACTACTAAATATTGTGGATTAAGATATTTTGGCAATGAATCCAAGGCAAGTGCCATATCAAACAAATTCAGAAAAGCTATTGTGCCCACAATAGTCACCAGAATATATCTTGAAATAATCAATGGAGACCTGTAATTACGATACATTTAAAATCAGAAACAATCCACCATACCGAAGTATTTAACTTAATTTCAACATCAAAGTGAACTTACTGTATAATAGGATCCTAGACAATGTCGGAAATGCTGAACCATGATAGAAAGCATTTTTCCAACAATTCCTTTCACCATCCGTTGGAAGTACAACACTGAGGATCTGAAGGGAAATCATTGTATTAGTTGAAAATGCAATTATTACTGTGGCATGTGATTAATGTTCACCATGTCAGAACCTTGACCTAGTTAAGAAAAAAAAAATGTTTCGTCATAACTTACAGTAAACAGGTTTATCCACTTCAAAAATATTGAGACTGTAGGTATACTAAGTATAGTTTTGATTAACCAAAATTTAGGAGAAAACTTGATTTCATCTCCTAATACAAAGCAATAACACAAGATATGGCACCATAGAAACTTCTCAATGGAAGAGGTCATAGGCTCATAGCAAAAAAATCCAAGGGCTCATTCAAGAGTGTAGAATACCTATCAATAGAAGGCCTTCAATATTGGCTTCTTACTGGCAAAGATAGATATGTTCATTAAGGATCAAATCTTATTTTAAATCGCCAGATTCATAGGTGATAAGTTTTGCAAGAGATAAGAGCTTAAATTTTGAGGTCGTCCTATTAGAACATGTTTGTTTTGGCAGTAATTCACGATGGGAACTCAAGCTTCAATGCAAGTCAGAACTACTTTTTATTTTTGGAGAAAGCAGGAAAAAAAGGAGAAATTGCAGTTTCACCAAGCCCCTTGTGTAAGATGACTCGGTCTCCATTTCAAAACACAGACATGTGACACCAGAAACACAGCTCAGATGCAGCAACTCATCAACTTCGAAAATATTAAGAAACAGAGACATCAAGGGCATGGTCAGTGAATGTCATTATTGATTAAGAAAGCCATATATCTCAATACATTTTTATTGCTTTTGGACATAGCATTCCTATTATGCTTTCCTCATCTACAGAAAGCAATGCATCTTCCTTGAATACCAGTTACAAAAAACTAAACTATATTACTTTAGAGGTTAGCATATATCTTCAATTGAAAGAATTAATCATGCAATATAAGTACAAAATATTTATTTCAACAATAAACGGTACATACAATTTAATAGAAAATTTACTTCTTATATACTTGTTATATTTTGTTATTTTGGGCATGCTATTAACACACTTCGAATACGCAGTGGGTGTTTAAGTACATGAGGGACATGACTAGTGAGAAGGAGAGTAGGACACACCTAATGGACGCATGGCGGACACATGTCCATGGAGTGTCCGCCTAGAAAACGTGTCCAGCACATGTCCGACACAACAAGGTAACATTTTCGAAGTGTCGATTTTCAAGGGTTCTTCGAGCACATCTCAAGAACGACAAAAAATCAAAGTGAAAGAACCAAAAAGGGATTACAAATAAAAACCGACGCATGCCTTTGACTTTCAGGAAATTCTAATGGTTAGATCAATGGTTCCTATTCTAACTACCAATGGTTCTATTATAAGTCATATGTTGATGATTCTGATTGAAGGAGCACACATGTTCAATTGGACTCCACCGGCACAGCACCTGATGTTCAAGTTCAACCCATTAAGCAGTTGAATTGAATGTGCTTAGATACAGATTCAAATTGTCAGAAAGGAACAAAAGCTACTTAGGCCATGATATTGAATTGGGCTCCGTCCAACTGTTAAATATTGTCAGAAAGGAAGCCCATAAACTGTGGCGACACAACGATCTTCATGAGCATGTTAAGGAGCTTACTGCCCGTCTTCATAATTTCGTTCTTTTGTTTAAAAATTGTGTATTAAGAGAGGCGAGCGAAGTTACCGACAAACTTGCAAATATAGGGAAGAAATTTTGTTTTCGAATTCTCTGGGAAGGGCAAAATCCGACCGCAATAAGGCAACTGTTGGGAAAACCAAGTAATTATCAACAATTTCTTCCATAATTTTATTATTTTTTTTTTTTTAAAAAAAAAAGAGCTTTTAGAATACATGCAAAAATGCCAAAATGAAGGACCTTGCTCAAGAGGAATCCTAACATGTGTCAAAAGAAGTTTTTGATTCCTAAATAACATAACAACATAACAACAGTTTCGTGGTGATAGAGCATGAGCATAAAATAGACGAAATACACAGCATTAACACACCTGATTTCTGCAGCGCTCATCAAGGACTACACCTGCAAATCAAACAAGAACACATGAATTTACTACGGTATCAAAAACAATACAAGTAAGGGATTGCATTAGTTATGCGGAATCGTACCAGCGGCAAGCGGGGAATCAACGGGGAAGAGGAGGGCGGCGAGCGAGTGGAGGGCGCAGATCACTTCATCGACGTGCTTCGCACCATCGACGGCGGAGGAGACCTCCGCGACCTTCGTTAGGGTTAGAGTTAGGGTTTCGAGCTCTTCTCTTTCCCTGCCTCTACTGCTGCCGCCGGCTTCTGCTTCCTTCTCCATAGCAAGAACGTGAGAGGTCTTCAAAAACCTCCCAGTTTTTTTTTTTTTTTTTTTATAACCTTGAAGTCGCCGTGGGAGGAGAGAGAGAGAGTGGAATGGCAGAGGAGCAAGAAGGTCGATGGAGAAGAGGGGCAGAAGGTGGAGGGAGGGGAGGCAGAGGAAGATGGAGACGGAGCAGGCACCACTTCGTACGGTTCTGTAAGCCATAGACCGCCACTTCAGACAGCAATTTATAATTAATAATTATGAATAATTTTGATGAGTAAAATATTTTTTTCAGGATAAAAAAATTTACTAATTTTATAATTTTCTAATAAAAGAGATTAATAATTTAGCCATTGCGTTCAGAACGACGAAACCGTTCAAATCGACTATTTGAAGTGCTATGATCGGTTTCCGGATGGCGAATTGGCCAAAGTTGGCACTTAGGGATTTCGAAAAATAGGGTTTACTGTTCATTACTGTTCCCACCACTATTCACTTAAGTCGCGGGTCCCGCCCGCTTCTTCGCTGATTTCTGGAAGATCCGACCGTTGGATCTGAACATGCTTAATATCACTTTCGATCAGTTCGACGAGATGGTCGCACTAGTGATCTCGAATTTTCGAGATTCGGCTCGGATTGAAAGGCGATATTTCTGCCTCGTAATTTGTGCAATTATACCGCAGAAAAGGGTCAATTAGGCTGTTCGTGCCATTTATAATTCAAAATCATCTCGACTTTTATTCATCCTCTTTTATTTATTTACAATAAAAATTCGAATTATTACAATGGGCTCATAAAAGCATCTTTAATGTGGATGGGTTGTTTGTTACCCTGGTGTTGACAAATGAACTTCAATATTATCCATGATCAACCCCAATTCTTCAATTTTAAGCTAGCATCTTACAATAAACAGACAGAGAAATAAAGATTTAAAATGCAGCATTTTTCAGAGCATTTAGAAGAGAACCATTTGTAAACCATTTGTGTTACAAAACTGACTAACGGAGTTAGCATTAGCATATAGAATGTTCCATAATCATCCGATGGAAGTTTCACATATCCTGTCTTCAATAGCACTTTACTAAAAATAAGTTCAACAGCAAAATTTCTTGTAGACTCTTAATACGACCAATTTGGTCGTAAACTTCCTAAGTAATTGTCCTGGTAAAAATCAAGCAAAACCTTCCAAAATACCAAATAAATGCATTAGTAAATAGCTTAGTATTTCCTTAGTGCCATAGAAAATCGACATAGATTACAAATCGTGTGAACAACTTAGGAGATCAAACAGTGGAGCTAACACCCAAAAGGTAAAAGTAATATACATCTATCTCAGTAGGCTATATTGAAGTTCTTCACAAGAAATTACTATGAGCAACTTGAGGTCAAAAGAAAAGTAACAAATAGTGAAGAGTGAAAAAGAAAGGCAATAGAATAAACCATTTAAAATAGTATAAAAGGTTCACAAAAAGTTATGTTGAGGATTTTAATGGCCAGCACAATAGGATAGTTTAATTGAGAAAAATAGCACTATACAGTATTACATACCAATGTATAATAATAAGGCTCTACTTCTATACGACCAAAATGGACTAAACTTGCAAAAGAATGAGATATAATTATCAAAAGATATCAGAAATAGTATGATAATAAAAGGACATTATAACTGATGACATGTATATAAGATGCAATTGTAGATGATAGCTCCCGCAAAGATCAAAATAAAAATAAACATGAAACAATATGCTGATGTACAGTTTTCTATATTATGAAAAAGGATGCAAAAAAAGAGCACTGAAAATCTCCCTATGTATAAGAGTCAGATTTCTCTATCTAAAGCTCAGAGTAACAAGAATGGCTTATTTACAACATACATAAGAAAGGGTGTCCTATATGAGACCAGCACACTAATTCCTACTTAAGATTTCTTATGGAATAAGGATTACTAGTTCTTTGGAACAATGGCTAATAACCATATCAAAGGGTTAGTTGCCATGTCCGATAAAAGGAAAATCAAGAAAGAGGCCTATACGCAAAAAAAAAGTAGATGATTAGAAAGACTATAAATCCTAACACAAAATATCCTAAAATGAAATATCATATACTTCGACCATTAGAAAAATTAGTCTCCATCATCTAATTTCCAGACCACATTCTATGATCATTTATTTGGTGAGATTTTTATCATAATCCTCAAATCTTAAAAGCTATAAAGCAGTTTGATATCCTTTGCATTGGACACTGCAGTAAAAATTTGTGCACTTCTCGTCCATCTAGCTGCACAGAATTGCTATGTTTAATAAACTCCGCATGAAAACTGAAAGTAAACCAGTACTTCTAAGGCAATAAATCCAACTTTCGAAAAGTAAAATAGGTTATTTTTGTTTCTTTCTACTTCCCATTCAATCACTTATTACAAATTTAGTTATTCTATTTAAATAATTAACAATGTTTACGCATGCAAAATAATTCGATAGTTGTACATCAAAAAGAAGAAGCCAGGATAGTAAATTGTGCATATGCACTAGATAGGTGCATACGAGGGGCAGTCACAAGGTAGATCCAAGTTAAAAATGGCTTGAAAAAAATAAAAATTGCGATATTCAAATATATACATTATGTACGTTATGTATAGTAAATAGGGGACTGCATGGAGAATAACCAAGAAGCATAAAAGTGAATAAGAAACTTATTAAGAACCTTTTAAGATTATAAATATCCTACTTAATTCAATGACAATAGGTAAAATTCAAATACTTCCCTTAGGCCCCGTTTAGTTTAGGGATAAAGCAGGGATAATGAAAATTATCCTTACTATTCTGCCAAACAAGATATATTTTGACTCGGATACCAGAAAAAAAATTATCCCAGTCAAACCTTGCTGTCCCGGTTATCCCGGGATAGCTTAAGATAAACTAATTATTTCACCATTTTGGAGAAATACTGTTATTCCAAGATTATAAATTATTTATTAAGATTATAAATTGAATTAAAATATGATATATTACATATTATAATAAATTATTTTTATTATTAAAATTATTAACTGTACTATATTAAAGCACATTATTTATACTTAAAAATTATAATAAATTATATTTAAATATTTATAAAAAATTGTTTTTATTAAATTTAAGTAGAATATTAAATATCTAATTTATTGTGAAATATTAATCATATTTAATATCAAATTCAACCATTATTTTTTTCACTATTCTCTACTATTCCATCAAATTAAACAAACGCATTTTCAATTATTCTTAGAAATAGCAGCATTACAAATGCATACCAAAAGAAGAAGATAATGAAGTAAACTTCAAACTCCTAATTTTCCTCAACAGAATCCTAAATACTAAATCAGCCCTAGGACTTCATATATGTGAAAAAGACCCAAAAATCCTAATTCTACTAACACTAAGTCCAAATGAACCCAAGCCAAACTGATGCATCCCAGTTGACTAATATAAGACATAAATTGACCCCAAAATATTCAAGACCAAAATAAGGTCCCGATCCAAATGAACTCTATACCATATTAAATTGAATCCTTTCTAATGTGTAAGTTCATAGCTCCTAGTAAAATAACGGTCCAACATGACCCGACTGAACCAATTTACATGTGAACTTAAAATAAAATTTCCTCCGCCTAACTTTAAAAGAAATGCCGTGTATCAACCTAGACCAATGTACTAGAAGGCAAATATGATTTGCAATAGTCAACCAACTACATAGAGCATACACAATATGCAGGAGCATATGCAGACTCAAATGTGGTTTAACAATTAAAGGATTACCTTGGATATAGACATTCATAATTTGTACCCAGATCTAATTCAGAGACTTTAGAAAGGACGAAAACAGTAATACTTAATCTTATACATCCTTGGTTGAGTTGATCCAATGCAGTGCAGTCGAGCGACCACACAAGCATATTATGGCCGCTCACACGGATGCATACTGCATTTCAAAGACAGGACCAAGTTCAATCTCAGTACCACCATATGAATCAGTGGCAGGATTTCTCCCTATAGAGCACTAAATACCTTACAAAAGAGCAGTATCCTATTACAAATACAGTACAGCTAACTCATTACAAATTACTTTCTTTTTTTTATATTTTTTTACCATTTTGATGTTTCAAATCCAATTACAAATACAGTCTCTTACAAAAACCAAACACCACAGAACTATAAAAATTAACTCTTTATTCTACTTCCTATTCCTCATCCAAATTACACTGGATCCGTAATCGACACCTTTTCATTACCATTCAAAAAATTACACAAAATCACGCCAATAATTCGGTTGAGGAGAAACCAAGATCTTACCTGTCGTCGAGCTTCTTGACCTCCTCATCGATCCTCTGCCGCATAGAGTCGAGAAGCCCGGCGTCCATCTCTAGCACGGATTTGACCGCCAGGGACTCGTACAACGAGGCCATATCTAGGGCACAAAAAAAAACGAAGGGCGGGTGGGGTAACACAATCGTAAACAACAAGACGAACGAAGGAGGGGGCGAACAATCGTAAATAACAAGAGGAACAAAACAAAAAAGATGGATGGCGTGTTGGGCAAGAAAGGAGAAGACGGTAGAGGCGGCGGTGGTGATGATGATTACCGTCGGCCTTGACGGCGTCGAGGACCTCGTCGCGCAGTCTGACCTTGTCGATGTCGTCGACGTCGGGGTGAGCGAGCAGAAAGAGTTTGTGGCCGAGTGCCAGGTGCGGCTGCTGCTTGCCTTCTTGACCCTCCATCTCCGCTCCGCCGCGCTGGTGTTACGCCGTCCAGACGGACCCGAAACCTCCTCCTCCGGATCTCCAAACCCTTGCTCTGGTTGCTTTTTTGCTTCTCTACCGCCTTGGGCTATGCTACTACATCTCATTTGGGATGTACATCCTATATTTATGCCCATCATAAGATAGAAATTTATTCACTCGTCGTTTTGAAATTTATTCCACCCTAAAATAAATAAGGTGTAAGATTTATACCTTATATGTGCTGTACACTTTTATATATATATATATATATTTTTTTTTTTTTATTTTAACCTTTTAATTAGTCAAATAATTTTATAATTAGTCAAATAATTTTATAAAAAAAAATTTAGAAAACAGCGTGCAATTTATCAAATTTTTTTTCTTTTTTTTTCACGTGACCGTAAATGATATATTGTCCTTATGTTAAAAAAATAATAATTTTTTTTTATTTTTCATATACAATCTTAATAACCATATAAAAATTACAATAAAAATTCTTACAACTTAAGTGAGTGTTGGATTCAAAAGTGATTTTTCGCTCTATAGAGAATTTGGCAACTATCATTTTCAAAATCTAATTGTGATTTTAAGAGTAAGTTTTTAAATTTTTGATGCCCAAAAATTGTTAAAATTTACTACTTAAAATCTGATACTGATTTTATACTTAAATTTTAATTTTTAATTTTTAATTTAGACTTAAATTTTAAATTTCAATTCAATTTTTAATTTTTAATTTTAAATTTTATATTTAAATTTTAAGTCTCAAATTTTAAATTTTAAATTTCAAAATTTTAAATTTTAAATTTAGGATAAAATTATAAATTTTAATTTTTAATTTTTGAATTACAAATTTTAAATTGTTAAAATTCAAATTTAAATTGTTTAGTTTTAATTTTGAATTTTAAATTTTAAATTTTAAATTTTAAGTTTAAAATTTAAGTTTAAAATTTAAATATTTAAATTATAAGTTTAAAATTTAAATATTTAAATATTTAAATTTTAAATTTTAAATTTTAAATTTTAAATTTAAATTTAAATTTAAATTTAAATTTTAAATTATTTTAAAATAAAATTTAGTAAAAAAATAGCCTCCAGTGGATACGGTCACACAAATGAGAAGCTTGACCCACCATGTCCAAAGAAGGTATTTAAAACATATAGATAGATAATCTGCGGAAAAATAAATCTATATTATATACAATATGATCATATGTTGTGCCTCATACAAATGCGATAATAAAATCTATAAGTAGAAATGGCACATCTACTTCTATTTCACTATCCATCTCTATCTACATCTAACGTAAGGTTCCCTTATCTTAGCCAACTGCCCGACTCAATCTTGAGTCAATCCATACTTAAGGTTCTTGATCACCTTTCTCTTTTTCCTGACCTGGCCCAGGATAGCGAAGCGTCACACACACTCTTGGATTGCAGTCTCAGAGCGGTGAAGCGTCGCACGCGCTCTCGGTAGTGGAAAAATCTGTAAGAAAATATCCGGCACAGTGAATAAATGCAGCGGAAAAATAGCATATTGTTTTAAAATAAATTCATATCATATATGAAAAATAAAACAATCCAGTGCCGGTGGATCATTCTCATGTTACAATATAAGTAAGTTAAACCAAACAAATCTCATGTTTAGATTACATCACCTTGAACCAGTTAAGGCCTCTTGATCTACTGTACGGTTGAAACTGAATATGACGAATCGTGATTTCAATGTAGCCGCGCACGTGCCCGGCCTCTATGAGTATCCACACAGAATTGGTGTAGATCCAACTACTTCCGTTACACGGAACAGATGAGTCGCAGACTACAAGAACGGTGCTAGCAGTCCCTTTGATGTCTGCGTTACTTTTGATGAAAAACACTCTTGATCTTCACGAAAGATTATGTGGAGAGAGAGAATAACTCAACGTGAATTACTCTCACGTTCCGCGACCAACTTAATTAATTTCCACTTTTTGTTTCTCAAAATCATTACGTATCACATACGTACTACCTATTCTTATAATAGGAAGTTGGCCGGCTATAACAAAATAAAGTATATCCTAAAATATAGTAACTAATTAAATCTTATAATTAGTTACAAAGAAAGATCTTTTTAATTAAATCCCAAGATAAAATTTAGTAACTAATTAAATCTTAAGATTAGTTACAAAGAAAAAAATCTCTTTGAATTAAATCTCAAGATAAAATCTGGTAACTAATTAAATCTTAAATCAGTTACAAAAATTATCTCAAGATACTTATCGAATATATTTAAACTTTATCTCTCTCTTTAATTTAACCGGATCATATCCATTAAATTATAATTAAATATTCATATTTAAATCTAATCTAATTAGAATATTATCTCATAAGAATTTATGAATATTCAATTATTCTCTAATCAAATTAGAAATTAAATCTTTCGAATAATTTCTCATCATATTCACTAAACTGTTTAGTGTATTAGACTCACCCTTTTATTTTGGATGTACACAATTCCTATTGTGTGTGACCTCACAGGTCCATTACCATTTGGCAGTGGAGTCCAATATCAAACTCTTTAACATTAAATTAGAACTCTTCTAATTGATGAAAATAATTTATTTTAAATTATTTTTACTTCTCTCACTGTCCGTGAGTGACACCTAGCAGTATATCACGACAATCCAAAATGGTGATGAAAAACTGAACCTTTCCGCTTACCGTTACAGTGTGATAAATTCCTTTAAACACACAACGTCCCTGTCACGCCCCGAGTTTAAAAATCAGGTCTGAAATTTTTTTTTTTTTTTGATTAAATCAGAGTTTGCAAAACAGGCGTAACAGACCGCCACACATATAGGAAACTCTCTATTCCGCGAACAGAGACTCCCCTATATATGCACGGCTAGGCTAGTAATCAGCGACAGATATCTCAGTACAACTACTAATCTAGTCAGCAGGAATAATTCAAAATCGGTAATTACATCAATATTTTAAATGTCTAAATCAAAATAAACTGGAATGGAATGCGGAAAGTAAATGTCTGCAGAAGTCATCGATATATAATGCTCATGGGGACAGCTCTATCGTAATCGGCTCACTGGATCAGTCCCGACATCTCACCACCCGACGGACCTACAACAGTCACCCGAGGGTGTGAGATACACCGGAGTGTATCCCAGTGGGCACGACGAGCCGAGAAGTAGCTAATCGTACCTACTGGGTACTAAAATCTGCGGATAGTAAGAGTCAATAGGAAAAACTGAAAGGTATAGATGTCTACTAATAATCAGAATCCACAGATAGGCAGGTAATCAATCATAAGGACTGCAGATAAGAATGTTGTAAATTAGGGTATACAACGATAATCAATCATAAAAACTGTAGATCATACATGCTAGAAATCGGAAGATATCGACAATAATCAGGCATAAAGAACTGCAAGTGATAAAAGCATGTCTACAGGTAATAACACTGGAATAACTGAGCAACAGTACAAAGTACAAGTAATGCGTCAAAGGTAAAACCCAAGTACCCAATCATGCGCCATATTGGTCTCGCAGGACCTCAGGCAATGCCACTGTTCGGCACCTTTTCGGCTGACATAACCTTGTCGAGGGCTCACGGGTCTATCACCAGACCACTTTACCGGTAAAGAACAATCTCCACGGGGAGCTACCCCGGCCATGTTCGTGAAGTACAGCAGTGCATGGCAAATCATAATGATCAATCTCACGGTCTAGTGACCGGGTAGTCGGCAACATGCCGAGATCCCAACAGGGAATCATCTGTCTATATCTATCCATCGGAATCAATCAATCATGCATATCGAGTAGTGTCTATCAATCAGGATCAATCAATCATGCATATCGAGTGGTATCTATCAATCAGGATCAATCAATCATGCATATCAAGTGGTATCTATCAATCAGAATCAAACAATCATGCATATCAATAATATCTCGAATAACATCTCAATGACAGGAATCAACAGGTGTCATCTAATCATGCAAATCTATATATATCAATCAATCAGGATCAGTCAGGAATAATCAGGGATCATATAGATAATAATCGGCTGCCCGTGAACAAACAATCACATGTATAAGTCTAATCGAGTCGATGTCAAACAGGAGAATCATGACGTGTCAAACGAGATTAACATATATCAGATAAGTCCTATAGATATAATCATCAGGGCAAATCAAAAACAGGTGTCCGACTGGACTAAAGCAACCAGAGGGCCGAATAGATCAAGCCCGGACCGAAGCTAACCCACCTGACGATTTGCCGGCGACTTTCGACTCCAACAGAAAGCCCGAAAACTGTGCCAACCTGAATCAAGAATTCTGATCAGGGAAACTCATTTTCACGATCCGTCACTTCCAGCAGGTGACTTTTAACTTGCTGAACACCGTGCTCACACATTTGCGGCAGCACGAAGCCCGAGGAAAACTTCGGGTCATAAAACACTCCTCTAACATAGCCATTTTGCATTTTTGTTTCTCTGGCTTATCAAAACTTATTTTTAACGCGAGCATCGCGTCCAGTGACCCCAAAATAGCCAGGAGCTCACTGTCGCGGCTTCGCAAACAGCCCGGAACAGTGTTTGGGCTAAACTATTCTTTTAAGGGTTGGTTAACCTATAACTTAACCTTTAATAATCCAATTCAAATTCTGCTTTAGAGTTAAGTTCAAAGCAACCTAAAAACCCTGGGGCTTGCTTCATTTGCAGCCCAGCAGTTGCTGGATCAACCAGATCCACACCTAGTCCACTAACAATGCATACAATGCTCCAAACCTCAGTCCATACAGATCTAACTTGATCTGAAGTGAGCATCAAGCTCAGGGAACAATTTGGATCAAGTTTCATATTTACATCGAAGCCAAATTCAATATAAAAACTCACTGTGGCATTTCCACAAACAGGTGGTGTGCATTATTTACACCACACACACACACACCTTGCCCGAGTTAGTTCTCAGCCCACACCGCATCTGAGGCCTTCCAACTTGGAAGGAAATGTCCCTTGGAGTTGCAGGAACAATCCCATCATCTTGGACTCAAGCCTGCTCCCCAGGTTAGCCGCGGGCCCGAGGAAGAAGATGACTCACATGGACCAAAAATGGCATTTTGCCATCCCTGGTCACTGGGCCACAACCCAATGCTCCAGTAGGTGTTCCTCATCATCATAAAACTTCCTGGACTAGTTCCCGACGACGAGGTCACGGCGGCGGCGGCGGTGCCAAAAGCTCGGTTTTGAGCTTTCACCGTTAATGGCGGATTTTTAATGGGGCATTATGAAGCCCTCCAACATGGATGGAATTGTTCCTCTGGTCCATACAAAGCTTCCCGACCAACTCTCCCCAGTCGGAGTTGGCCGGAACGCCGGCGGCCGCGTTTTGGTCCATTCTCGGGTTATCCATGGCACCTTGGATTTCAAGCTGCATGGAAGCCATGCAATAGCATGGCTGGGATCCCCTTGGTCCTAGCAAGTGTTCTGGGTAGGTGGCCGGCGGTGGGGTGGCTCGCCGGCGCCGGAGCAAAGAGCTCGGCCGAAGTACATAAAACCCGAAATTTAGGGTTTCGATTTTCTCTCTAAATACTTAACCATATTGGTTAAAACTTTGCAGAATTAATCTATGGGTCCTACAGTTCCTACCTACCAAGTTTGAGTCTTTTTGGTCCATCGGTTGCGGGGCTGTAAAGAGGCGGAGCAATATCTAGGTTTCCGGCAATAGTTTTCCCCCGCCGGCCAACCAACGTGCATGGGGGCTCGGGGCTTGGCACGAGGCATTCCTAGGTCCTAATTAGGCTACTGCTAAGGGTCCGGGGTGCAGAGAACCATTGGTTTAAAGGAACTCACCTTGCCGGAGTTGGAGAAGAAGGGTGAGGCCGGTTTCTCTCCTCCTCCCTCGCGCGGCCACGGCAACCTTCAAGATGGTTCTTCCAGTCACAGAGGAACACCCCAGAACTCCAGAAACCACCTTGGATCAAGATTGCTCCAAGCTTCTCCTTCCTCTCTCTCTCTTGGTTTGGAAAATGGGGAAAGACCCCTTGGTGATTCCGAGCCTAAAAGGGAACGGCTGGGGAGCTTAATTAGCCTCCCAATACGCTCGTAACCGACCCCCACCACGGGCAGCTCAAAAGGCAAATTCAAAAAAAAACAAATATCTTGCCACAAATGCCATTTGGTCCCCACACAACGCACCCTAAGCCCTTAGGTCCCTACTGTAGGTCCATCTTGCACCCAGCACCTTAACTTATAAGCCTCATAAATTTTGATACATAAAATATTAAAGTTTCTTCAAAAACACCCACTTTTTCGGCACTTTTCACGCATTTCGAGAAAAACGGATCGTCGAAACGAAAAACCGACTTTGCCACGACGTCCGGCTCGTCGGGACCTGTCAAGTAGAGCCTTTGCTCGACTAAATTGGATTTTAAATAAAATCTCGGGCCATAATGTTCTATTAGGCCGCGGATTGGCGCACGCACTTCGATGCACCCGGATCGCCAAACGCGAAATCCGACAGCGCCATTGCGTTCAGAGCGTCGAAATTAGTTAGAATCGACTACTCATGTTGCTAGGTTCGGGGTCTAGACGGCGAAACGACCGTTAGAGGTCAAAAGGGGATTTAAAAATAGGGGTAACTATTCACAACTTAAGTTGTGGGACCCGTTTCTTCTTCGCAGTTTTACGAAAGATCCGACCGTCCGATCGTCGACAAGTGAATATGAACCTTTCATGTTTCGACGAGACGATCGCAATGGTCATCTCGGATTTTCGAGATTTGGCTCGGATTTGAAAGACAATATTTCTGTCTCGTAAACTGTGCAATTTATACAGTAGAAAAAGGTCAATTGCGCTATTTGTGCTCTTCTAATTCTGAGTCATCTTGACTCCATTCTTTTCTTTCATTTGTTTCGAATTTAAATTTCACGAATCTTACATCACTTACAACTTAAAAGAAGTTTCGTCCCCGAAACTTACAACTTAAAAAAAAAGTTTTGTTCCCGAAGCTTAAACTTAACTAAGCGACTATTAAGCCTCTAACAGGTTCGCAGTAGTGACAATCAGTCACAAAATATCGGCAACTCTCGGGCTACTCTTTTAGACCCAATCTGATGCTCCCCATTACAGGGCAGAGTATTTCCTCGTTCTTTCGACAGTACGTTGTCTGCAGCCAACGTGCTTACCAAAAGAAAGGCGAAATACCCTAGATCTGTCGCCAACAACTAGTTGGGGATACAACTCATATCTGAAAGTACATCACATACCTCTAAGCAAACTGTGAGGCCAGTGCAATATTAGCAGTCATCTACTGCTGTGCTATCAGCTGGACGATTACGACAAGAACGGTGGTCAATCCTTCAACCACATGTACTGTAACTGATCTGAGCCCTCGGGCTCCATTGAAACAATCAAGCCCAAGGCCGCAACCATAACCGCGGCTAACCCTGCACTAACAACGATCCCCAAAACCAGAGTGCGTACGACTAATAACCAAAACAACGAGACTCAACTGTGTGAAACACACCTGAGCTCCAAACCAATATGCCAATACCCTGCGCTCTCTCGTGAACACAAGTCATCCTAGGGTTCGTCCTAACCAGTTGCTAATCATCTTTTCCTAGGTACCGTATACCTATGCTCTGATACCATCTAATCTGTCACGCCCCGAGTTTAAAAATCAGGTCTGAAATTTTTTTTTTTTTTTGATTAAATCAGAGTTTGCAAAACAGGCGTAACAGACCGCCACACATATAGGAAACTCTCTATTCCGCGAACAGAGACTCCCCTATATATGCACGGCTAGGCTAGTAATCAGCGACAGATATCTCAGTACAACTACTAATCTAGTCAGCAGGAATAATTCAAAATCGGTAAGTACATCAATATTTTAAATGTCTAAATCAAAATAAACTGGAATGGAATGCGGAAAGTAAATGTCTGCAGAAGTCATCGATATATAATGCTCATGGGGACAGCTCTATCGTAATCGGCTCACTGGATCGTCCCGACATCTCACCACCCGACGGACCTACAACAGTCACCCGAGGGTGTGAGATACACCGGAGTGTATCCCAGTGGGCACGACGAGCCGAGAAGTAGCTAATCGTACCTACTGGGTACTAAAATCTGCGGATAGTAAGAGTCAATAGGAAAAACTGAAAGGTATAGATGTCTACTAATAATCAGAATCCACAGATAGGCAGGTAATCAATCATAAGGACTGCAGATAAGAATGCTGTAAATTAGGGTATACAACGATAATCAATCATAAAAACTGTAGATCATACATGCTAGAAATCGGAAGATATCGACAATAATCAGGCATAAAGAACTGCAAGTGATAAAAGCATGTCTACAGGTAATAACACTGGAATAACTGAGCAACAGTACAAAGTACAAGTAATGCGTCAAAGGTAAAACCCAAGTACCCAATCATGCGCCATATTGGTCTCGCAGGACCTCAGGCAATGCCACTGTTCGGCACCTTTTCGGCTGACATAACCTTGTCGAGGGCTCACGGGTCTATCACCAGACCACTTTACCGGTAAAGAACAATCTCCACGGGGAGCTACCCCGGCCATGTTCGTGAAGTACAGCAGTGCATGGCAAATCATAATGATCAATCTCACGGTCTAGTGACCGGGTAGTCGGCAACATGCCGAGATCCCAACAGGGAATCATCTGTCTATATCTATCCATCGGAATCAATCAATCATGCATATCGAGTAGTGTCTATCAATCAGGATCAATCAATCATGCATATCGAGTGGTATCTATCAATCAGGATCAATCAATCATGCATATCAAGTGGTATCTATCAATCAGAATCAAACAATCATGCATATCAATAATATCTCGAATAACATCTCAATGACAGGAATCAACAGGTGTCATCTAATCATGCAAATCTATATATATCAATCAATCAGGATCAGTCAGGAATAATCAGGGATCATGTAGATAATAATCGGCTGCCCGTGAACAAACAATCACATGTATAAGTCTAATCGAGTCGATGTCAAACAGGAGAATCATGACGTGTCAAACGAGATTAACATATATCAGATAAGTCCTATAGATATAATCATCAGGGCAAATCAAAAACAGGTGTCCGACTGGACTAAAGCAACCAGAGGGCCGAATAGATCAAGCCCGGACCGAAGCTAACCCACCTGACGATTTGCCGGCGACTTTCGACTCCAACAGAAAGCCCGAAAACTGTGCCAACCTGAATCAAGAATTCTGATCAGGGAAACTCATTTTCACGATCCGTCACTTCCAGCAGGTGACTTTTAACTTGCTGAACACCGTGCTCACACATTTGCGGCAGCACGAAGCCCGAGGAAAACTTCGGGTCATAAAACACTCCTCTAACATAGCCATTTTGCATTTTTGTTTCTCTGGCTTATCAAAACTTATTTTTAACGCGAGCATCGCGTCCAGTGACCCCAAAATAGCCAGGAGCTCACTGTCGCGGCTTCGCAAACAGCCCGGAACAGTGTTTGGGCTAAACTATTCTTTTAAGGGTTGGTTAACCTATAACTTAACCTTTAATAATCCAATTCAAATTCTGCTTTAGAGTTAAGTTCAAAGCAACCTAAAAACCCTGGGGCTTGCTTCATTTGCAGCCCAGCAGTTGCTGGATCAACCAGATCCACACCTAGTCCACTAACAATGCATACAATGCTCCAAACCTCAGTCCATACAGATCTAACTTGATCTGAAGTGAGCATCAAGCTCAGGGAACAATTTGGATCAAGTTTCATATTTACATCGAAGCCAAATTCAATATAAAAACTCACTGTGGCATTTCCACAAACAGGTGGTGTGCATTATTTACACCACACACACACACACCTTGCCCGAGTTAGTTCTCAGCCCACACCGCATCTGAGGCCTTCCAACTTGGAAGGAAATGTCCCTTGGAGTTGCAGGAACAATCCCATCATCTTGGACTCAAGCCTGCTCCCCAGGTTAGCCGCGGGCCCGAGGAAGAAGATGACTCACATGGACCAAAAATGGCATTTTGCCATCCCTGGTCACTGGGCCACAACCCAATGCTCCAGTAGGTGTTCCTCATCATCATAAAACTTCCTGGACTAGTTCCCGACGACGAGGTCACGGCGGCGGCGGCGGTGCCAAAAGCTCGGTTTTGAGCTTTCACCGTTAATGGCGGATTTTTAATGGGGCATTATGAAGCCCTCCAACATGGATGGAATTGTTCCTCTGGTCCATACAAAGCTTCCCGACCAACTCTCCCCAGCCGGAGTTGGCCGGAACGCCGGCGGCCGCGTTTTGGTCCATTCTCGGGTTATCCATGGCACCTTGGATTTCAAGCTGCATGGAAGCCATGCAATAGCATGGCTGGGATCCCCTTGGTCCTAGCAAGTGTTCTGGGTAGGTGGCCGGCGGTGGGGTGGCTCGCCGGCGCCGGAGCAAAGAGCTCGGCCGAAGTACATAAAACCCGAAATTTAGGGTTTCGATTTTCTCTCTAAATACTTAGCCATATTGGTTAAAACTTTGCAGAATTAATCTATGGGTCCTACAGTTCCTACCTACCAAGTTTGAGTCTTTTTGGTCCATCGGTTGCGGGGCTGTAAAGAGGCGGAGCAATATCTAGGTTTCCGGCAATAGTTTTCCCCCGCCGGCCAACCAACGTGCATGGGGGCTCGGGGCTTGGCACGAGGCATTCCTAGGTCCTAATTAGGCTACTGCTAAGGGTCCGGGGTGCAGAGAACCATTGGTTTAAAGGAACTCACCTTGCCGGAGTTGGAGAAGAATGGTGAGGCCGGTTTCTCTCCTCCTCCCTCGCGCGGCCACGGCAACCTTCAAGATGGTTCTTCCAGTCACAGAGGAACACCCCAGAACTCCAGAAACCACCTTGGATCAAGATTGCTCCAAGCTTCTCCTTCCTCTCTCTCTTGGTTTGGAAAATGGGGGAAAGACCCCTTGGTGATTCCGAGCCTAAAAGGGAACGGCTGGGGAGCTTAATTAGCCTCCCAATACGCTCGTAACCGACCCCCACCACGGGCAGCTCAAAAGGCAAATTCAAAAAAAAACAAATATCTTGCCACAAATGCCATTTGGTCCCCACACAACGCACCCTAAGCCCTTAGGTCCCTACTGTAGGTCCATCTTGCACCCAGCACCTTAACTTATAAGCCTCATAAATTTTGATACATAAAATATTAAAGTTTCTTCAAAAACACCCACTTTTTCGGCACTTTTCACGCATTTCGAGAAAAAACGGATCGTCGAAACGAAAAACCGACTTCGCCACGACGTCCGGCTCGTCGGGACCTGTCAAGTAGAGCCTTTGCTCGACTAAATTGGATTTTAAATAAAATCTCGGGCCATAATGTTCTATTAGGCCGCGGATTGGCGCACGCACTTCGATGCACCCGGATCGCCAAACGCGAAATCCGACAGCGCCATTGCGTTCAGAGCGTCGAAATTAGTTAGAATCGACTACTCATGTTGCTAGGTTCGGGGTCTAGACGGCGAAACGACCGTTAGAGGTCAAAAGGGGATTTAAAAATAGGGGTAACTATTCACAACTTAAGTTGTGGGACCCGTTTCTTCTTCGCAGTTTTACGAAAGATCCGACCGTCCGATCGTCGACAAGTGAATATGAACCTTTCATGTTTCGACGAGACGATCGCAATGGTCATCTCGGATTTTCGAGATTTGGCTCGGATTTGAAAGACAATATTTCTGTCTCGTAAACTGTGCAATTTATACAGTAGAAAAAGGTCAATTGCGCTATTTGTGCTCTTCTAATTCTGAGTCATCTTGACTCCATTCTTTTCTTTCATTTGTTTCGAATTTAAATTTCACGAATCTTACATCACTTACAACTTAAAAGAAGTTTCGTCCCCGAAACTTACAACTTAAAAAAAAAGTTTTGTTCCCGAAGCTTAAACTTAACTAAGCGACTATTAAGCCTCTAACAGGTTCGCAGTAGTGACAATCAGTCACAAAATATCGGCAACTCTCGGGCTACTCTTTTAGACCCAATCTGATGCTCCCCATTACAGGGCAGAGTATTTCCTCGTTCTTTCGACAGTACGTTGTCTGCAGCCAACGTGCTTACCAAAAGAAAGGCGAAATACCCTAGATCTGTCGCCAACAACTAGTTGGGGATACAACTCATATCTGAAAGTACATCACATACCTCTAAGCAAACTGTGAGGCCAGTGCAATATTAGCAGTCATCTACTGCTGTGCTATCAGCTGGACGATTACGACAAGAACGGTGGTCAATCCTTCAACCACATGTACTGTAACTGATCTGAGCCCTCGGGCTCCATTGAAACAATCAAGCCCAAGGCCGCAACCATAACCGCGGCTAACCCTGCACTAACAACGATCCCCAAAACCAGAGTGCGTACGACTAATAACCAAAACAACGAGACTCAACTGTGTGAAACACACCTGAGCTCCAAACCAATATGCCAATACCCTGCGCTCTCTCGTGAACACAAGTCATCCTAGGGTTCGTCCTAACCAGTTGCTAATCATCTTTTCCTAGGTACCGTATACCTATGCTCTGATACCATCTAATCTGTCACGCCCCGAGTTTAAAAATCAGGTCTGAAATTTTTTTTTTTTTTTTGATTAAATCAGAGTTTGCAAAACAGGCGTAACAGACCGCCACACATATAGGAAACTCTCTATTCCGCGAACAGAGACTCCCCTATATATGCACGGCTAGGCTAGTAATCAGCGACAGATATCTCAGTACAACTACTAATCTAGTCAGCAGGAATAATTCAAAATCGGTAAGTACATCAATATTTTAAATGTCTAAATCAAAATAAACTGGAATGGAATGCGGAAAGTAAATGTCTGCAGAAGTCATCGATATATAATGCTCATGGGGACAGCTCTATCGTAATCGGCTCACTGGATCGTCCCGACATCTCACCACCCGACGGACCTACAACAGTCACCCGAGGGTGTGAGATACACCGGAGTGTATCCCAGTGGGCACGACGAGCCGAGAAGTAGCTAATCGTACCTACTGGGTACTAAAATCTGCGGATAGTAAGAGTCAATAGGAAAAACTGAAAGGTATAGATGTCTACTAATAATCAGAATCCACAGATAGGCAGGTAATCAATCATAAGGACTGCAGATAAGAATGCTGTAAATTAGGGTATACAACGATAATCAATCATAAAAACTGTAGATCATACATGCTAGAAATCGGAAGATATCGACAATAATCAGGCATAAAGAACTGCAAGTGATAAAAGCATGTCTACAGGTAATAACACTGGAATAACTGAGCAACAGTACAAAGTACAAGTAATGCGTCAAAGGTAAAACCCAAGTACCCAATCATGCGCCATATTGGTCTCGCAGGACCTCAGGCAATGCCACTGTTCGGCACCTTTTCGGCTGACATAACCTTGTCGAGGGCTCACGGGTCTATCACCAGACCACTTTACCGGTAAAGAACAATCTCCACGGGGAGCTACCCCGGCCATGTTCGTGAAGTACAGCAGTGCATGGCAAATCATAATGATCAATCTCACGGTCTAGTGACCGGGTAGTCGGCAACATGCCGAGATCCCAACAGGGAATCATCTGTCTATATCTATCCATCGGAATCAATCAATCATGCATATCGAGTAGTGTCTATCAATCAGGATCAATCAATCATGCATATCGAGTGGTATCTATCAATCAGGATCAATCAATCATGCATATCAAGTGGTATCTATCAATCAGAATCAAACAATCATGCATATCAATAATATCTCGAATAACATCTCAATGACAGGAATCAACAGGTGTCATCTAATCATGCAAATCTATATATATCAATCAATCAGGATCAGTCAGGAATAATCAGGGATCATGTAGATAATAATCGGCTGCCCGTGAACAAACAATCACATGTATAAGTCTAATCGAGTCGATGTCAAACAGGAGAATCATGACGTGTCAAACGAGATTAACATATATCAGATAAGTCCTATAGATATAATCATCAGGGCAAATCAAAAATAGGTGTCCGACTGGACTAAAGCAACCAGAGGGCCGAATAGATCAAGCCCGGACCGAAGCTAACCCACCTGACGATTTGCCGGCGACTTTCGACTCCAACAGAAAGCCCGAAAACTGTGCCAACCTGAATCAAGAATTCTGATCAGGGAAACTCATTTTCACGATCCGTCACTTCCAGCAGGTGACTTTTAACTTGCTGAACACCGTGCTCACACATTTGCGGCAGCACGAAGCCCGAGGAAAACTTTGGGTCATAAAACACTCCTCTAACATAGCCATTTTGCATTTTTGTTTCTCTGGCTTATCAAAACTTATTTTTAACGCGAGCATCGCGTCCAGTGACCCCAAAATAGCCAGGAGCTCACTGTCGCGGCTTCGCAAACAGCCCGGAACAGTGTTTGGGCTAAACTATTCTTTTAAGGGTTGGTTAACCTATAACTTAACCTTTAATAATCCAATTCAAATTCTGCTTTAGAGTTAAGTTCAAAGCAACCTAAAAACCCTGGGGCTTGCTTCATTTGCAGCCCAGCAGTTGTTGGATCAACCAGATCCACACCTAGTCCACTAACAATGCATACAATGCTCCAAACCTCAGTCCATACAGATCTAACTTGATCTGAAGTGAGCATCAAGCTCAGGGAACAATTTGGATCAAGTTTCATATTTACATCGAAGCCAAATTCAATATAAAAACTCACTGTGGCATTTCCACAAACAGGTGGTGTGCATTATTTACACCACACACACACACACCTTGCCCGAGTTAGTTCTCAGCCCACACCGCATCTGAGGCCTTCCAACTTGGAAGGAAATGTCCCTTGGAGTTGCAGGAACAATCCCATCATCTTGGACTCAAGCCTGCTCCCCAGGTTAGCCGCGGGCCCGAGGAAGAAGATGACTCACATGGACCAAAAATGGCATTTTGCCATCCCTGGTCACTGGGCCACAACCCAATGCTCCAGTAGGTGTTCCTCATCATCATAAAACTTCCTGGACTAGTTCCCGACGACGAGGTCACGGCGGCGGCGGCGGTGCCAAAAGCTCGGTTTGGAGCTTTCACCGTTAATGGCGGATTTCTAATGGGGCATTATGAAGCCCTCCAACATGGATGGAATTGTTCCTCTGGTCCATACAAAGCTTCCCGACCAACTCTCCCCAGCCGGAGTTGGCCGGAACGCCGGCGGCCGCGTTTTGGTCCATTCTCGGGTTATCCATGGCACCTTGGATTTCAAGCTGCATGGAAGCCATGCAATAGCATGGCTGGGATCCCCTTGGTCCTAGCAAGTGTTCTGGGTAGGTGGCCGGCGGTGGGGTGGCTCGCCGGCGCCGGAGCAAAGAGCTCGGCCGAAGTACATAAAACCCGAAATTTAGGGTTTTGATTTTCTCTCTAAATACTTAACCATATTGGTTAAAACTTTGCAGAATTAATCTATGGGTCCTACAGTTCCTACCTACCAAGTTTGAGTCTTTTTGGTCCATCGGTTGCGGGGCTGTAAAGAGGCGGAGCAATATCTAGGTTTCCGGCAATAGTTTTCCCCCGCCGGCCAACCAACGTGCATGGGGGCTCGGGGCTTGGCACGAGGCATTCCTAGGTCCTAATTAGGCTACTGCTAAGGGTCCGGGGTGCAGAGAACCATTGGTTTAAAGGAACTCACCTTGCCGGAGTTGGAGAAGAAGGGTGAGGCCGGTTTCTCTCCTCCTCCCTCGCGCGGCCACGGCAACCTTCAAGATGGTTCTTCCAGTCACAGAGGAACACCCCAGAACTCCAGAAACCACCTTGGATCAAGATTGCTCCAAGCTTCTCCTTCCTCTCTCTCTCTTGGTTTGGAAAATGGGGAAAGACCCCTTGGTGATTCCGAGCCTAAAAGGGAACGGCTGGGGAGCTTAATTAGCCTCCCAATACGCTCGTAACCGACCCCCACCACGGGCAGCTCAAAAGGCAAATTAAAAAAAAAACAAATATCTTGCCACAAATGCCATTTGGTCCCCACACAACGCACCCTAAGCCCTTAGGTCCCTACTGTAGGTCCATCTTGCACCCAGCACCTTAACTTATAAGCCTCATAAATTTTGATACATAAAATATTAAAGTTTCTTCAAAAACACCCACTTTTTCGGCACTTTTCACGCATTTCGAGAAAAACGGATCGTCGAAACGAAAAACCGACTTCGCCACGACGTCCGGCTCGTCGGGACCTGTCAAGTAGAGCCTTTGCTCGACTAAATTGGATTTTAAATAAAATCTCGGGCCATAATGTTCTATTAGGCCGCGGATTGGCGCACGCACTTCGATGCACCCGGATCGCCAAACGCGAAATCCGACAGCGCCATTGCGTTCAGAGCGTCGAAATTAGTTAGAATCGACTACTCATGTTGCTAGGTTCGGGGTCTAGACGGCGAAACGGCCGTTAGAGGTCAAAAGGGGATTTAAAAATAGGGGTAACTATTCACAACTTAAGTTGTGGGACCCGTTTCTTCTTCGCAGTTTTACGAAAGATCCGACCGTCCGATCGTCGACAAGTGAATATGAACCTTTCATGTTTCGACGAGACGATCGCAATGGTCATCTCGGATTTTCGAGATTTGGCTCGGATTTGAAAGACAATATTTCTGTCTCGTAAACTGTGCAATTTATACAGTAGAAAAAGGTCAATTGCGCTATTTGTGCTCTTCTAATTCTGAGTCATCTTGACTCCATTCTTTTCTTTCATTTGTTTCGAATTTAAATTTCACGAATCTTACAGTCCCGATCGAACCGAAACCATGGTTCGATCATTGACTAGAATATCTAAATTGACTCAATATGGTAACTCAGTTGGAAACCCTTTTCCATACACCATGTGCCCTGGCCAGGGATTTTCGAGTTTAATTTGATAATCTATATAGGACGTTCTCTCTCAACATTGAGAGTGTTGAATTCCTTATTGTGCACTCATATGCTTCCCCATATAACCTACTACAGCCAACCAATACCAGACGTAGACTACTGATTAAAGTCTAAGTATTAGTACAGTCAAACGGTAGCAATCTATATGTGAAGCAACCATGACGCCTCAGGTCCAAGGAGTACTTCACACATCGGTAGCAAAGAACTAGTCACTGGCGAAAATAGAATCATGTGACTGTTCAACTAAATGGTCACGCTCAGTGTACTTATTCTCTAACAAGCACCTGTATGCTTACTTTAGTGTCACCACACTAGTGACTTGAGATTCGCCACCCTCAACTTAGAAGTATAGCATACACCGGCCTATCCGGAAATATCATCGTCCTTATGATATTCCTATGGCTAGGAGCATTTAAGAATCTTGTACAAAGAAATATATGTATATCTCAAATTCCTAACTTTTAAGAATATATTTTCTTAACAAAGATTCAATGGACGATTCATGTAAACATATTGCTAACAATAAACATGAATAAAACTTGCCCTTTATTAATTAAGAAAAATACAATTAATATCCATAAGCCTATGTTACCGATTGGCTTTAGGGTATATCACTAACAATCTCCCTCTAACCCTAATGCCAATCACTCATATATCTCATACCCATTCTTTCTAAATGCACATCTAGTTTTTGGAGAGTAAGTGGCTTAGTAAGAGGATCCGCTATATTGTCCACGGATGCTACTTTCTGCACAACAATACGACGCTCATCTACAAATTGTCGGATGATATGATAGCGTCGATCTATATGTTTGGACTTCTGATGAGACCTCGGCTCTTTAGCTTGCGCTATAGCTCCGTTATTGTCACAGTAAAGTGGCATTGGTTCCTCAACGGAGGGCACCACTCCTAGCTCTGCAACAAAATTTCGAAGCCAAACTGCCTCTTTCGATGCCTCAGATGCTGCAATGTATTCTGCCTCTGTGGTGGAATCTGCTGTTGTATTCTGTTTGGAACTCTTCCAAATGACAGCCCCACCATTCAATATAAAACATGCCCTGATGTTGACTTTCTATCATCAACATCTGACATGAAGTCTGAATCTGCGAAACCCTCTAGTGTTAGTTCATTTCCACCAAACACTAAGCATAAATCCTTAGTTCTTCTCAAGTACTTAAGGATATTTTTCACAGCAGTCCAGTGTTCTTCACCTGGATTGGACTGATATCTGCTCGTAATACTTACGGCAGTGCGATATCTGGTCTTGTACATAGCATAGCGTACATGATACTCCCTATTGCAGAAGCATATGGAATTCTGCTCATGCGCTCTCTTTCCTCAGGTGTTTTAGGACACATCATCTTGGAGAGATTAATTCCATGTCTGATGGGGAGAAGACCCCTTTTGGAATTTTCCATGTTGAACCTTTTCAACACGTCTTCTATGTACATCTGCTGTGATAAACCGATCAGCCTCTTAGATCTATCTCTATAGACCTTAATTCCAAGAATATAGGCTGCTTCTCCCAGATCTTTCATCAAGAAATTCTGGGATAACCAAGTCTTGACAGAGGTCATCAAATTTACATCATTTCCAATTAAGAGAATGTCATCCACGTACAATACGAGAAAGACAAGCTGGCTCCCACTAGTCTCTTTGTAAACACAAGGTTCATCCTGGTTTCTCACGAAGCCAAATGTTTTGACCGTGTCATTGAACCGTATATTCCAACTCCTCGAAGCCTGCTTCAATCCATAAATTGACCTATGAAGCTTGCATACTTTATGCTTCTGGCTATCACACACGAACCCCTCGGGTTGTTGCATATATATGTTCTCCTCTATGAACCCATTGAGGAAAGCGGTTTTTACGTCCATTTGCCAGATTTCATAATCATAGTATGCGGCTATGGCAAGTAATGTCCGAATGGATTTAAGCATGACCACAGGTGAAAAGGTTTCCTGTAGTCGAGACCTTCTCGCTGACTGTAACCTTTCGCCACGAGTCTTGCCTTATATGTTTCAACTTTTCCATCCACACCGATCTTTCTCTTGAAAATCCATTGCAACCAACAGGTACTATACCTTCTGGTGGATCAACAAGAGTCCATACATTATTGGTGTACATAGAGTCCATTTCGGACCTCATAGCTTTTTGCCATTTTATTGAGTCGATGTCTGACATCGCCTCTTGGTAACTGGTAGGATCATCCCTACGATCACTATCGCCAACAAGGAACATTTCCTTTGTGCATTCCATAACGAAATCTTGATATTTGTCTGGAACTGTGGGATATTCTACTAGATCTTCGAGGTAATGGGTTGTAATAACAGGTTATGTTTGAATAGGGTCGTTCGGATTGTTCTTGAGAAGTTGTTTGCTCATTTGAGACCATCTCTTTGAGCGCTATCTTCTTTCCGACACCACCTTCCTGGATAAACTCCTTTTCTAGAAATATTGCATGCCGACTGATAATCACATTTTGATTATTTTGAAGGTAAAATAGTATCCCATAGTCTCCTTGGGATAACCAATAAATAATCCTTTATCTGACCTAGCCTCCAATTTATCTGTTTTAAGTTTTTTAATATAAGCCGGGCATCCCCAAATTTTCAAATGATTGAGACCCGTTTTTTGCCAACCCACATCTCATGCGGAGTACATGGAACGGATTTTGAAGGCACCCTGTTCAGAATATAGGTTGCAGTTAATAGGGCATAACCCCAAAGGAATAAAGGTAAGTCCGTGAAACTCATCATTGATCGTACCATATCTAATAAGGTACGATTCCTTCTTTCTGAAACTCCATTCAATTCTGGAGTTCCAGGAGGTGTTCGTTGTGAGAGAATACCATTTTCTTTGAGATAATTCAGAAATTCAGCACTCAGGTACTCGCCTCCTCGATCTGATCGAAGAGTCTTAATGCTTTTTCCTGTCTGCTTCTCTACTTCACATTTGAACTCTTTGAACTTTTCAAAGGTCTCAGATTTGTGTCTCAAAAGGAATACACACCCATACCGTGAATAATCATCAGTAAATGTTACGAAATAAAGGTAACCACCCCGAGCCGTTTCACTAAACGGTCCGCACACATCTGAGTGCACAAGGGCAAGTAATTCTGTAGCTCGAGTGCTTTGTCCAACAAAGGGTGACTTAGCCATTTTGCCTTGAAGACAAGACTCACAAACTGGATAGGATTCTAAAGCACAAGTTTCCAAGCGCCCATCCTTGGCCAGTTGGTTTATCCTATCTTCTGCATATGTCCTAGTCGTAGGTGCCATAGATACTTTTGGTTCAGACTTTTATCTCTAGATCTCTTGTTTTGAGAAGTATTCTCTTTGTGTTCAATATTAGCAATATTTCCATCCAGATTAAGAAATAGAGATTGTTAACTAAGCTACCAGTAGCTATCAATTTATTTTTCAAATAAATAAAACAACCATCAGTTTCAAAAATAAAACGACAACCAGTTCGAGCTAAAGCTGTAACAGAAATCAAATTTCTAACAACTAAAGGAGAATAATAACAATCCTCTAATTCTAAAATATGTCCAGATGGAAGTTTCAAGAAATAGCTCCCCACGGCTAAACAGCAACGCTTGCTCCATTGCCCACACGCAGGGTCACCTCGCCGTCCTTCAACTTTCTACTTTCCTTTAGATCCTGCAATGAATTACAAAGATGTAAGGTACATGCAGAATCTATTACCCAAGAAGAAGTAGAACCAATCATATTGGCCTCAACGATGAGCATACCTTCAGAAGGTGCGTCCTTTGATTTTTCTTTTAGGGTAGAGAGATATTCTTTACAATTTCTCTTCCAATGTCCCTCCTTGCCGCAATGGAAACATTTTCCTTTAGCCTTACTTTTGTCGGTTTTCTTAAAATTTCTTTTCTTCATTCCACCCGACGACTTTTGCTTGGAGAACTTCTTCTTTTCTTTTAGCTTTCTTTTAGAAGGCGAAGTTCTCTTCAACAGCCATCGCCATCCCGTTGCTTTCAATGTGCCTTCCGCTGTGACTAGCATATTCATAAGCTCGGACAAAGTGGCATGAATCTTATTCATGTTGAAGTTCATGACGAAGTGAGAAAATGATTCAGGCAAAGACTGTAGAACTAAATCAACCTGCAAGTCTGCGTCTAGGTTTAACCCGAGGCTTATCAGCTGCTCCATGTCATCAATCATTTTGAGACAGTGTTCGCTAACTGACATACCCGAAAGTCATCTGAGCCTAAACAACCGCTTTGATATCTCATATCTTGCGGTTCGACTTTGCGCACCATACAACTCTTGTAAGTGTGCAAGCATCTCATATGCATGTATATAGTTCTCATGTTGTCGTTGCAACTCATTCGACATGGAGGCCAGCATATAATATTTGACACGCTGGTCGTCATCTACCCACTTGTTTCGTTTCTGAATTTCTTCAGCTGTGGCCTCAGCGGTAAGCTCGGGAATTGGAGCTTGAAGAATATAGTCAAACTTTTCAATACCTAAAACAATTTTTAGGTTACGAAGCCAGTCTTGGAAATTGGAGCCGGTTAAACGGTTAGATTCCATTATGCGAGAAAAAGGGTTAGAGGCATTCATTTTATCTGCAGAAAATAGAGATATTAGTTCAATTAGTATTTTTCATTTTTAACCAATTGAATTAGGGCCTTTAATTCAATAGGTTCATCCCACTAAATTTATCGAACTTCCACACCTCCTAAGTAGAAAGACGGAAAATCCTCATCCGTTAGATTTCTTAGTGGTGATTGGGCTCTCATAATTACAACTTATTCTCACCGGACGGCTTCTTGAAAAAGCCAAATTTAATGAGCGGGTAACATCTTACCTTGACACATCTTATGTGCAATCCAATCGTTCTTTGGCCTCTAAGATTTTTACACCTCACCGGACGGTCTCTTGGTGCAACAATCTTAGTTAAGTCAAACCACCTCTCCTACGAATATGGTATCACAAAAAAAAATCCTCACGGACGGTATCTTGAATTTATTGGTGATCTCATATTGTAGCATCTCATGACAGGATGTTCACACAGTTCAAACACAAGCAGCCCCATGGACCATGCTTGACTACTCAATGTTGAAACAATGCTTTCATCTGTGATCGGTGAAAAGGCCACGATAGAGCATCAAATTTCCATTCGTTTCAACTTATTTTCTTTTAAGGAAGTTTGAAAATTAATTATAATATTTTCACACTGATCACATAATCAACAAATATGACCATGTTAGGGATACATAACTAATCTGATTAAGTCGAACCGATGAGGCAAATTAATCTAATTTAGTCCATGATCATCTCCTACTCAAAACTATGCCAGAGAGTAACAACTAATTTGTTATAAATATCAATAAAATTTAGAACTTAATCAATGCTTTTCTTAAATCCCTGCGTACTAATATTATGTTTAAAGCATAAATCATAACACGCGTAATCTAAGAAAAAGCAAATCGATCTGATGTAGGAAGTCCCAAATTTAAATTGATCCATACATCCTAAATACTATACATGAACATGAGAACCTCTCTGATACCACTGTAGAAAATATCCGGCACAGTGAATAAATGCAGCGGAAAAATAGCAATATTGTTTTAAAATAATTCATAGCATATATGAAAAATAAAACAATCCAGGCCGTGGAGTCATTCTCATGTTACAATATAAGTAAGTTAAAAACCAAACCAAATCTCATGTTTAGATTACATCACCTGAACCAGTTAAGGGCCTCTTGATCTACTGTACGGTTGAAACTGAATATGACGAATCGTGATTTCAATGTAGCCGCGCACGTGCCCGGCCTCTATGAGTCCATCCACACAGAATTGGTGTAGATCCAACGCTTTTCGTCACGGAACAGATGAGTCGCAGACTACAAGACGGTGCTAGCAGTCCCTTTGATTCTGCGTACTTTTGATGAAAAACACTCTGATCTTCACGAAAGATTATGTGGAGAGAGAGAATAACTCAACGTGAATTACTCTCACGTTCCGCGACCACAACTTAATTTTTCCACTTTTTGTTCTCAAATCATTACGTATCACATACGTACTACCTATTCTTATAATAGGATTGGCCGGCTATAACAAAATAAAGTATATCCTACAATATAGTACTAAATTAAAGCCTTAACTAGTAGAATAAGATCTTTTGAAATTAAATCCCAAGATAAAATCAGAACTAATTAAATCTTAAGATTGTTACAAGAAAAAAATGCCTTTGAATTAAATCTCAAGTATAAAATCTGTAACTAATCAAATCTTAAATCAGTTACAAAATTATTCCAGATACTTATCGAATATATTTAAACTTTATCTCTCTCTTTAATTTAACCGATCATATCCATTAAATTATTATTAAAATATTTCATCTTGAAATCTAATCTAATTAGAATATTATCTCATAAGAAGTATGAAATTTCAATTATTCTCTAATCAAATTAGAAATTAAATCTTTTCGAATAATTTCCATCATATGCACTAAACTGTTTTATTGATAGACTCACCCTTTTATGTTGGATGTACACAATTCCCTATGTGTGTGACCTCACAGGTCCATTACCATTTTGCAGTGGGTCCATATCAACTCTTTAACATTAAATTAGAACTCTTCTAATTGATGAAAATAATTTATTTTAAATTATTTTACTTCTCTCACTGTCCTGAGTGACACATAGCAGTATATCACGACAAATCCAACATGGTGATGAAACTAACTTCCCGCTTACCGTTACAGTGTGATAACTTCTTTAAACACACACGTCCCGATCGAACCGAAACCATGTTCGATCATTGACTAGATACTAAATGGCCTCAATATGTAACTCAGTTGGAACCCTGTTCCATACACCATGTGCCCTGGCGGGATTTTCGAGTTTAATTTATATCTATATAGGACGTTCTCTCTCAACATTGAGAGTGTTGAATCCTTATTGTTCACTCATATGCTTCCCCATATAACCTACTACAGCCACCAATACCAGACGTAGACTACTGATTAAAGTCTAAGTATGTACAGTCACACGGTAGCAATCTATATGTGAAGCAACATGACGCCTCAGGTCCAAGGAGTACTTCACACATCGGTGTCAAAGAACTAGTCACTGGCGAAAATAGAATCATGTGACTGTTCACACTAAATGGTCACGCTCAGTGTACTTATTCTCTACCAAGCACCTGATGCTTACTTTAGTGTCACCCCACACTAGTGACTTGAGATTCCACCCTAACTTAGAAGTATAGCATACACCGGCCTACGGAAATATCATCGTCCTTTAGATCCTATGGCTAGAGCATTAAGAATCTTTTACAAAGAAATATATGTATATCTCAAATTCCTAACTTTTAAGAATATATTTTCTTAACAAAGCTTCAATGGACGATT
>JAQNDB010000749.1:0-68003 GCA_029204045.2 Tillandsia leiboldiana
ACCTTTCGAAGCAACATAAAACCCAGAGGTTTTGGGAAAACGTGCCCACACGACACTTAGGTTTTAAAATCCCTTTTTCGAAATCCAAAATCCACAAGGTTTTGAAAACGGTGCCCAACACGACACCTAGGTTTTGAAATCCAGTTTTCGCAATCTTTTCTTTGGTTTGCTCTTGATTTTCTTAAAGCGGCCGCCGAGATGAAAAAGGAATTAAATAATTCAAAAACTACCATGCCGACATCCACACCGACCCCACGAGGGTATCGAGAACCGCACCACAGTCTACCATGTAAATGAAATGCGAAGGGGGAAAAGGAAAGTACTGTTCGGGGTCACCAGGGACCCAAGAACTCCTGCCGCGGCCTCACCGTCGCCTAACTCTCCCCCCTGGAGGACCCTGTCGCAAAGTGGGAAGTCAGCGACTAAACAATAATGATAATGACAAAGCAGGAAAGGAAGCCAAACCCAACAGTAAAACTATCCGGAGCAACCACTCGACTCACTGGAAGAGTGGCACGCGAACACATGTAACTCCTGCAACATCAGTAATGCCTGTAACACCTATACACCTTGATCTCGCCGGGCACCTATCCCGACAGATCGCACCGCTCACACCTTGGGGCACCTGACCTCGTCGGACACCTATCCCGACAGATCGCACCTTTTCCCCACCTTTGCTGCCTCAAACCCCACACCTACGGGGGCCCCCACCACTTCACCTTGTGGGTTAACACGGGTCGAAGACCGCTTTCCCGGAAAAGAGCACCCTTTGCGGTGGCCAAACCGCGGGTGCGCGTGTCGCAACCACGAGCTCAAAAACCGGACACAGGACAATATCGCAAACATAGAGACCGTCAGCGTAGTATTACAAATATGCAGTTAAACAACTATCCAAGAATACCGAGTCTATACTTAGTCTCAAAGGAACCCACAATAATGAACCAAGTACCCAAACGAAACCAACGATAATGAACCAAGTACTCCAGACGAAACCAACCATAATGAACCAAGTACCCAAACGTAACCAACAATAATGAACCAAGTACTCTAGAGAAACCAACCATAATGAACCAAGTACCAAAACGTAACCAACAATAATGAACCAAGTACTCCAGACGAAACCAACATAATGAACCAAGTACCCAAAACGTAACCACAATAATGAACCAAGTACTCCAGACGAAACCAACCATAATGAACCAAGTACCCAAAACGTAACCAACAATAATGAGCCGAGTACACACCACACGATAACATGACAGTAACGAAAATGGGCATAAAGGGGTTCTAAGGATGTACCCACCTGAAACGCGAAGAAGGAGGTGTACGGAACTCCCGCTAAAACACTCCACCCTGTGCCCGAAAAAGCTACAGTAAGTAATGGTGTTAAAAACCTCGTCGTGGTCAAAAACACTGAACAACGGGGCGAAACGGGCCAAAAACGGAGCTTCTGGGCTCTTTGGCAGAAGGCTGGTGCACGGTCCAGGCGTGGACCGGGTCTGCGGCCAAGGGTGGCGGCCCTCACAGACCGGGCGCACACTGTGCGGTGAACCGCCCCATCCTGGGCCGGGCCGCGCACGGGCAAAAAAGGCGCGCGCCGGGTTCATCACTTCCCGGTCCGCGGCGCAAGCACCGGGCGCACACTGTGCGGTGAACCGCGCTTGCGGGCTGGGCCGGCGCACGCAACCGTTCACCGGTGTCCTGCGCCCCCAGCCGCGGGGCGTGCGACCGGGTGCACGCCCAGCGTGTGGACTGCGCACTTGCGGCCCGGTCTGGCGCACGCAGCTGTGCGCCGGGTTCACGCCCGCAGGTGGCCGATCCGTGCGCCGGGTGCACGATCGGCCGGTGGACCGCGGCTGAGGGAGCCGTACGGGATGAACAGTAAGTTTCCCGTTTCGCGTTTTCTCTCCGTATTCGCTCCGTGCGATACCGGCGACGACCCCAGCGCGAACATTGTAACGGCGGCGGCGGCCTCCCGTCTAACAACGGCGGCGGCGGCCTCCCGTTCGACACCACGCCTCGCACGCAACACAACAAGAAGGAAAACCCTAAATCGAAAAAGATTAACCGGGAAGGGCCCGAACCGTTTACCTTGTGTTTCCGCCGGTGAGGGAGGAAGGAAGAGGATCGTCCCGCTCTCGTTCGCCGGGTTCCGCAGGGCGTGCGATCGTCCTTCCTTCTCCTCGTCTCCGTCTCGGTTCCTCACTCCCCTCGGTTCGAAAAGAGAGGAAATACGGATTGGGGTTTTATTTTCCCCTTCCCTTTCTTAACAGGGCCGCCTAAACCCTAGCCGTCAAGGGCAAAAACCCCTAAATTAACCGAAATCAAAAACCGACGGCTAAGATTGTCCCGAAAAAGCGTGTCAATCGCTCGCACGGATCCCGGAGCACCCTGAAAGGGGCCTAAACTTCAAAAATTTATTCTGGGAGATCCGGGAGTCGGAATCGAATCCGATCGCGTCTCCGTTCACCGTTTTGCGAGCTCTAACACCAAAAATTATCCGCAAGTTCCGACAACCAACCCAGAATTTCTCGAATTTCAACCCCTCCTTAATCAACTGAAAACATTCGGTTAGGACCCAAGATGGAAAACCGGAAGGTTGAAGTATCCCCACATAAATAAAATAACCCAGTGCCATAAACCGATGAGAATTCCGATCACAGCAGGTTCCCCGTCCGATCGCCTCGAAGAACGTGCCGGCCACTTAACACGGATTCCGATGCGCCACTCAAAGGCAAACGCTTTGACCCCCATTTCGGGAGATCCGTAAATCGGAATCCGAATCCGTTCGCTTTGGCCGCCCTCCGTTCTTCGAGCTCAATCGCAGAAAAAATACTGGCGGCCCCGGTCAGTCCATTACAGAAAAACGGTGGAAAGTTTACCTATCAGTCCCGTCAACAAAAAAAAAGGAAGGTACACAAGGGCCAGGGAACGCCAGGACTCTACATCACTCACCACTAAAAAAAAAGTTTCGTCCTCGAAACTTAATCCTGGTCCGCGACGCATAAAACTGAGTAGCACTCCTCCATCTTTGACTCCCGTTCCTAAGTCGCTTCGCGTTCTTCTTGGTTGTTCCACAGCGCCTTCCCATAGGGGATCGCCCGGTTGCGCAATCCTTTTTGTCCTCTCGTGCTAAGGTTCGCACCGGTGTTCCGTCGGAGCTCGGGTCCTCTCTAGGCTCAAGGCAGTGACCATCCGTCACCCAAAATCAAGTAAGCAGGTTCAGAGCACCTCTTCGAGAATCCGTCTTATTCGCTCGGGCTGTCCGCCGGTCTGGGGGTGAAACACCAAGCTGAAGTGTGGTTTAGTCTTTAAAGCTTGCCCTAGACTTTGCCAACTGTTCGACACCAGCCGAGAGCCTCTAGTCCACGTCGTACGGGTGGTTGGAAAAAGAGTCGCCTTCGTCAGTCGATCTACCGTGACTCAAACCGCATCCCGTCCTTGAATATCTTCGTGTCACCCGGATGCGCCGTATAGGGGGCGCAGTGCGCCTCTAACGGTATCTCCTCCTTCAACTCTGGCAGCTCCGGTAAGCAATTTCGCCCTCGAAAACGTGTTGCGTCGTTCGCACTCGCCGAAGAGTCGCTCGCGTGGTCCGGGGTCTTGTCTCGAATAGTAGTATCTGTGTGCCCGTTTTCTGACCTTCTAGGGTTGGCTCGACCATCAACGATAAAAGTCGCGCGACAGTACCGATCCTGCTAAGTACTCGCGCTCGTCAGTTTCCTCCTCGACTTGACCCTTCCTGCTCAAAACATCCGTTACTACACTTGCTTTTCCCGAGGTGATACTGGACGGTCCAGCCGAGTCCTTCAGCAACTCCAACCCATGCCTGTGCCGCAAAACAATTCCTTCTCTGCGAACAAAACTCAAAGCTCTGGCGATCCAAAAACACATCCCGAGGAACCCCAAAAGGTGGTGTCTCCAACGTTTTAAAACGGAGACGACTGCTGCCAGTTTCGGATCGTGTGCCGGGCAGTTCCGCTCACATTCCCTGTGATTCCCGTTGCTGACACAATGTGCCCCAAAAGTCCACTTTGCGAAGTCTGAACTCACATTTCTTAAACTTAGCGAACAGCCCCTGGTCCCTGAGAGTCCGGAGAATAATCTGTAAGTGCCTCTCGTAGCTGATCGAAGTGGTCATCCATTCCGGACTTGTTCTTCACTGTAACCTTGTCTATCTCCCTGTAGTCGATGCGTAGACGCAGTCCTCCGTTCTTCTTTCGCACGAAAGGCACGGGTGCGTCCCAAGGCGACACACACGGTCTGATGAACCCCTTATCCAGAAAAACTCCTAGTTGTGCCCGGTAGAAGCTTGAAAGAGAGGATGACCCCCTTGCTCGGGGGTATTCCCGGCAGTTCAGTCAGGAGGACGTCGAAACTAACCCCTACAACGGGGGTGTCAGTGAGAAAAGCAGTGGGTCAAGTCGCTAGGCTCACTGAAACGATGTAACTATACATCCGCCTGGTACCGTCGTGAACCGGTCCATGCCCAGCACCTCGTAGTAATCCTGCTTCCCGACTCGGAATTCCCCGTCACAACGCCGCCGGTCCGCAAGCTACCCCAGCCAGCGCTGAGCAGTTAGCAACAAAATCTCGCGATGCTTCGAGGTACCCCAGTCGTACCACCCAACCAGTACCAATGAGCCCTTAAAAGTCTAGAACAACGAACCCGAAAACAAGGAAAACAACCGCACTAACGCCTTCACAAGGCTACAAGAGGTGCCAACAAAACAGGCTGGGTTACTAACCACCCGAAATTTCCTCCCTGCACACAACGAACTCACCTGTCACCCACCCGGACCGCTCCTCTCCGTCACCAAAACGGATCACAAGCTCGAAGTCTAACCACCATCCCGGACTACCCGTTCCGACTGTCCATCCTACCGAGGCGATGGTCAGGACTAACGTTAGGTTTCAGCTCTAAGACCTACCACAAGGTCTACCCCACAGAAAGGGCTGCGTACAGGGCCTCCTAGCCGAAAGTGACCAGTGCCCAAAACTCCGAGTAGTCGCCAGATTCCCCTTGACTCACACCTGTCCCAAAAGATCAACAATCCAAAGCGCTCCCAAACTAAGCCTCAAGGCTATGCCTTAGTCATGGGAAGCTGGTGACGAAACCCACAAGGTAAGGTCCTACCTCCGTCCTGGCACCGACGGGGTGCGACACTCAAAAAAAAAAAAACTAACTCTCGGTCCCAAACCGTTGCCCCTCCAAGTACCGGGCATCGAAACGAGCGGTAAACCTCCAGACCAACGGTGACACTCTCAACTAGGAGAAAATCTAAGCTCAAGGTCCGCTCAACAATGACCTCCAGGTACTGAAGACTACCCATCTGAAACCAAAAGGGTCGGAAGAGGACAAGCAACGAAAACCGCAAGAAGAGCCCTGTCCAAAGTTGCCTAGGTTCACTAAACGCACTCGAGGGATCACACGCCAACCCACCAGCAGGACAACCGAACCGACACACTTGTGCAGAAAACAGAAACCCAACTCAAAGCTTTACCACCACCACCCCACTAAAAGTCACCACTTACGCACCCTTGTGCGAAGCGAGGTACGGCCTCTCTGCCCCCAAAACGAGCCCAAACGAAGAAGATTTACTAGCCCCGGTGGTCTCCTTTCTCAACCTAAAGGGAAACCCCAAGACCCCACCACGACGATTTCTGCAACCATCGCAGTGTCTATAGTGAGAAGCCGAACTATGGGTAACAATCATAGGGGAAGAATCCTTATTCCCACCCATACCTTGCCCATGGTGCAAAAAAAGAAACGGCCGACTACCCGCTAACACCCAACACCCAAAGACCTAGAAGGAACAACCTTAGACCAACGGCTGTCCAGCTACCCACGACCGACAAACAGCCGACCACTAACAAACACCGGCGGATTACTCTACCCCCAGTCGCCGTCACTAACGACGACCAACACGTCGGCAGGGGAAGGGGGTTCGAAAAACAAAAGCCGGCGCAACGATCTGCTGTGATAACAGCCGCACCAAGTGCATGAACAACGTCAGCAGGCCCACCGTGTCCCGTGCTGGTTGCTTAATCCATTGATTCCTAGCAACCATAAATACCCCGGTGGCAGCCGGCCTCGACCCCAGCCTCCACAACAACACGACTACACATGCACGACAACCATGCTAAACCGAGAAACAAAACATAACCCGTACACCCACACAACACAAGTCAGTTTTAGCCTCCTGCTAGCATAGCACTCAAACAACTATCGAGAAAAGGGACCTATAGATTCCCCCCCCCCTCCTCGATCACCCGCGTTCTACGCTTCTATGCCATTCATTTCATTCATTTGTAGCTAAGTGAGGTATCTTGGTGGATGTCGGGCACAAACTGTTGTGATTGAAGAAAGTCTCTGATACCATCTTAATCTGTCACGCCCCGGGGGTTTAATTTCGCGGAAACGATTCACAAAAGGTATGGGTTTGGCGTGTATAATTTTTTTTTGAAAAACCTTCTTCCCCGGCGCGTGCCCAGACCCGCCGCATATACAGGATCACTCAGCAAACGGACAGAGTCTCCCCTGTATATGCACGGCGTCGCGACACGTACAATGTCCAAAAACGGATGATCATTCAATCACAACGGTTCAAACATACGTCCATTCACGAAATGCTAAATAAATCTCACGGCCGATCAGTTTAAAAGGATAAATCCACAGTTGTTGAAACGGCGCCCACCCGGCGCCCATATTTTGAAAACACCTTTCGAAAGCAACATAAACCCAGAGGTTTTGGAAAACAGTGCCCACACGACACTTAGGTTTTAAAATCCCTTTTCGAAATCCATAAATCCACAAGGTTTTGAAAACGGTGCCCACACGACACCTAGGTTTTGAAATCCAGTTTTCGCAATCTTTTCTTTGGTTTGCTCTTGATTTTCTTAAAGCGGCCGACCGAGATGAAAAAGGAATTAAATAATTCAAAAACTACCATGCCGACATCCACACCGACCCCACGAGGGTATCGAGAACCGCACCACAGTCTACCATGTAAATGAAATGCGAAGGGGGAAAAAGGAAAGTACTGTTCGGGGTCACCAGGGACCCAAGAACTCCTGCCGCGGCCTCACCGTCGCCTAACCCTCCCCCCTGGAGGACCCTGTCGCAAAGTGGGAAGTCAGCGACTAAACAATAATGATAATGACAAAGCAGGAAAGGAAGCCAAACCCAACAGTAAAACTATCCGGAGCAACCACTCGACTCACTGGAAGAGTGGCACGCGAACACATGTAACTCCTGCAACATCAGTAATGCCTGTAACACCTATACACCTTGATCTCGCCGGGCACCTATCCCGACAGATCGCACCGCTCACACCTTGGGGCACCTGACCTCGTCGGACACCTATCCCGACAGATCGCACCTTTTCCCCCACCTTTTGCTGCCTCAAACCCCACACCTACGGGGGCCCCCACCACTTCACCTTGTGGGTTAACACGGGTCGAAGACCGCTTTCCCGGAAAAGAGCACCCTTTGCGGTGGCCAAACCGCGGGTGCGCGTGTCGCAACCACGAGCTCAAAAACCCGGACACAGGACAATATCGCAAACATAGAGACCGTCAGCGTTAGTATTACAAATATGCAGTTAAACAACTATCCAAGAATACCGAGTCTATACTTAGTCTCAAAGGAACCCACAATAATGAACCAAGTACCCAAACGAAACCAACGATAATGAACCAAGTACTCCAGACGAAACCAACCATAATGAACCAAGTACCCAAAACGTAACCAACAATAATGAACCAAGTACTCCAGAGGAAACCAACCATAATGAACCAAGTACCCAAAACGTAACCAACAATAATGAACCAAGTACTCCAGACGAAACCAACATAATGAACCAAGTACCCAAAACGTAACCAACAATAATGAACCAAGTACTCCAGACGAAACCAACCATAATGAACCAAGTACCCAAAACGTAACCAACAATAATGAGCCGAGTACACACCACACGATAAACATGACAGTAACGAAAATGGGCATAAAGGGGTTCTAAGGATGTACCCACCTGAAACGCGAAGAAGGAGGTGTACGGAACTCCCGCTAAAACACTCCACCCTGTGCCCGAAAAAGCTACAGTAAGTAATGGTGTTAAAAACCTCGTCGTGGTCAAAAACACTGAACAACGGGGCGAAACGGGCCAAAAACGGAGCTTCTGGGCTCTTTGGCAGAAGGCTGGTGCACGGTCCAGGCGTGGACCGGGTCTGCGGCCAAGGGTGGCGGCCCTCACAGACCGGGCGCACACTGTGCGGTGAACCGCCCCATCCTGGGCCGGGCCGCGCACGGGCAAAAAGGCGCGCGCCGGGTTCATCACTTCCCGGTCGCGGCGCAGCACCGGGCGCACACTGTGCGGTGAACCGCGCTTGCGGGCTGGGCCGGCGCACGCAACCGTGCACCGGGTCTGCGCCCCCAGGCCGCGGGGCGTGCGCCGGGTGCACGCCCAGCGTGTGGACTGCGCACTTGCGGCCCGGTCTGGCGCACGCAGCTGTGCGCCGGGTTCACGCCCGCAGGTGGCCGATCCGTGCGCCGGGTGCACGATCGGCCGGTGGACCGCGGCTGAGGGAGCCGTACGGGATGAACAGTAAGTTTCCCGTTTCGCGTTTTCTCTCCGTTTTCGCTCCCGTGCGATACCGGCGACGACCCCGCGAACATTGTAACGGCGGCGGCGGCCTCCCGTCTAACAACGGCGGCGGCGGCCTCCCGTTCGACACCACGCCTCGCACGCAACACAACAAGAAGGAAAACCCTAAATCGAAAAAGATAACCGGGAAGGCCCGAACCGTTTACCTTGTTTTCGCCGGTGAGGGAGGAAGGAAGAGGATCGTCCCGCTCTCGTTCGCCGGGTTCCGCAGGGCGTGCGATCGTCCTTCCTTCTCCTCGTCTCCGTCTCGGTTCCTCACTCCCTCGGTTGAAAAGAGAGGAAATACGGATTGGGGTTTTATTTTCCCCTTCCCTTTCTTAACAGGGCCGCCTTAAACCCTAGCCGTCAAGGGAAAAACCCTAAATTAACCGAAATCAAAACCGACGGCTAAGATTGTCCCGAAAAGCGTGTCAATCGCTCGCACGGATCCCGGAGCACCCTGAAAGGGGCCTAAACTTCAAAAATTTATTCTGGGAGATCCGGGAGTCGGAATTCGAATCCGATCGCGTCTCCGTTCACCGTTTTGCGAGCTCTAACACCAAAAATTATCCGCAAGTTCCGACAACCAACCCAGAATTTCTCGAATTTCAACCCCTCCTTAATCAACTGAAAACATTCGGTTAGGACCCAAGATGGAAAACCGGAAGGTTGAAGTATCCCCACATAAATAAAATAACCCAGTGCCATAAACCGATGAGAATTCCGATCACAGCAGGTTCCCCGTCCGATCGCCTCGAAGAACGTGCCGGCCACTTAACACGGATTCCGATGCGCCACTCAAAGGCAAACGCTTTGACCCCCATTTCGGGAGATCCGTAAATCGGAATCCGAATCCGTTCGCTTTGCCGCCCTCCGTTCTTCGAGCTCAATCGCAGAAAAAATACTGGCGGCCCCGGTCAGTCCATTACAGAAAACGGTGGAAAGTTTACCTATCAGTCCCGTCAACAAAAAAAAGGAAGGTACACAAGGGCAAGGGAACGCCAGGACTCTACAGTTTCCCTGTTGTGCCGTCGTGGTGGGAGCCGTTGCGCAGACGGCAATCCCGGGCCGTCGAGTATCTTCCGGTCCGTCTTGTTGGGAACCGTTGGGGTTAACGGTGATCCCAGGTCGTTGAGTGTTGTCCGACCAGTACTGTTAGCTTGAGGTGTGGGTCGTTCCTGGCTGTGGAGTACCTCCAGCCAGTGTGCCTCGTGCTGCGAGCTGTTGGAGAGGCTAGTGTCTCGTGTTCCGTGTGAGCTGATTCAGCTGCGTCGTAGAGAGTGCTCCGACTGTTGTGCGAGATATTTGGGGATCTTGGGTCCTACCGTTCTGAGAGTGAGCGTGGATTTTGACTATAGCCTGCATATGCCAATGTTTGATACTCTATGTCGCGCCGTTTTCCTCAGTTGGGGTCGCGCCCCCTGAGATGCCGCAGTGGATGCGATGGTTGGCCTGTTGAGGCAGTTTTCCGCAGTGGATGCGATGATTGGCCTGTTGAGGCAGTATTGCACGAGGGGCGAGTTAGTCGGGCAGGACGCCCCACGTAAATCCCGTCCTCATGTGGATGTGTGGTAGTGGGCAGGTGCGTTCCTAGTCGACCGGCGCAGGCTTGACTGGACCCTATGAGGCAGTCAGTTCGATTGGGTCTATTGAGCACCTTGGGTGCGAGTGGTCTCTTTTACTTTCATCTGTTCCACTTTTTGAGTATCTAGTTAGAGGCATGGTAGCTGTAGAGTAGCTCCAGCTTTTCTTGTTCAGATTTCATTGCACTGTTATCTTTTACCTCTAGTAGACTTAGTGGGCAGACCGTTGGGCTTGTTGACGGCACCCACTGAGAACTACTGTGGGAAGTAGTTCTCACACCCGTCGTGGTGTCTTTTTCCCCAGGAACTTCTTTTCCTGTTCCTGTTGCTCCAGTTGCTGACCATTCTGACCGAGGCGAGGGAGTCGCGAGCTAGTTCCCTACCCGTCGTTGGAGTGTAGCGGTACCCCCTTCAGAGGAGAGCTTCAGTAGATTAGTTTACCTCTTTTTCCTCTGTTGAGTGGCCTTTGTTGTGAGGTATAGAGTTGTACCTTATTTTACAGTTTGAGAGTCTGATGTAGTGAGGATATTTGTATTGAGAGCTTGTACACCGATGTATTTTATTGGAGATACCTCCCTTTTGAGTTTTGTATCTGGGGACTTTGTATACGATCGTATTTGGGAGATGGATATTGTATTATTTTCAGTTTTTAGTAGTTTACTTTCAGCTCTGATATCTGTATACTGTAGTTGATTCTTTCTGCAGGTTAGACGCTTCGTCTGTACGGCAGTTTCCGTACAGATGGCGGATCTGTTGGCGAGCCCGGGTCGCAGTTTCGACCCCGGGGCGTGACACTTTGTTGCTCCAAACACAATGTCATCGACATAGATTTGTGCAACAATGAAGTTATTTTGATAATTCTTCACAAAGAGAGTCCGATCTGCTCCCCCTCGAGTATAGCCCTTCTCCAAAAGGTGCTTTGTCAACCTTTCGTACCATGCTCGCGGTGCTTGTTTTAAACCGTAAAGAGCCTTTTTTCAAACGAAAAACATGGTTAGGTAGTTTACAGTCTACAAAACCTTTCGGTTGAGCCACATAAACTTCCTCATTTAAAAACTCATTTAAAAACGCGCTCTTAACGTCCATTTGAAAGAGTTTTATTTTAAAGTGACAAGCAATAGCGAATAAGATACGAATGGACTTGAGTCTAGCTACAGGGGCGAACGTTTCATCAAAGTCTATACCTTCCATTTGAGAGTAGCCTTGAGCAACTAAACGTGCTTTGTTCCTGATGATGGTACCATCCTCATTTTTCTTATTCTTGAAAATCCATTTAGTACCAATCACATTGTGTTGCTTCGGAGGCGTCGTTAATTCCCAGACTTTGTTGCGTTCAAACTGATGGAGCTCTTCCTGCATTGCTTAAATCTAGTAGTCATCCTGAAGAGCTTCATCGATGTTCTTTGGTTCGATCATGGAAACGTAACAGGTGAATCCACAAACCAACTGTCTCCGAGTTTTGACTCCTTCTTGTGGGTCGCCAATGATGTTTGATTCAGGATGATCCTTGGAGATGCGTAACGTTTGTTGTAATGGAGTACTCGGAGGTATATGAGATGATTCCTGCACATCAGATAAACTTGAAGAACCATTAGATGCATCATTAATATTGGAAGTATTATCATGAGAAGATGCACTTACAGGAGTATCATCATCAAGAGAGATATCAGGGCTAGATTTAACAGATGCAAAGTGGAAAGCTTCATCTACTTTAACATTTATAGATTCTACGATCGTCATAGATTCCAAGTTAAATACCCGATATGCTCTACTATTCGTAGAATACCCCAAGAAAATCCCTTCGTCACTTCGAGAGTCAAACTTTCCAAGATTTTCGCGGTCACGTAAAATGTAACATCGACTCCCGAAGATACGAAAATATTTGATGTTGGGTTTTCTACAACACCATAGTTCATATGGTGTATTTAACGTTCCCGGGCGCAAATAAACTCGATTAATAACATAGATTGCAGTGTTCACAGCTTCAGCCCAAAAATGTAGCGGTAAATTCCGACTATGAAGCATAACACGTGCCATCTCTTGAACAACCCTGTTTTTGCGCTCGACAACACCATTCTGTTGAGGTGTATAGGGTGCTGAGAATTCATGCTTAATGCCGTTGGAAGTGCAAAAATCAATGAATTTAGAATTTATGAATTCTCCACCTCTATCACTTCTAACACGAATGATCTTTTCATTCTTTTCAATCATAATACGAAGGCAAATCTCGTGAAAAGAATCAAAAGTATCAGCTTTCTCTTTTAAAAATGCTACCCATGAATACCGAGAGAAATCACCAACCAATAAGAAAAATATACCATTTACCTCCCAAAGATGGTTGACGGGTCGGCCCAAGGAAAGAAAAATAGTCTACATAAACTACACAACATTTAATCGTAGAAAGATTAAAGACAAGGAAAGGTTTCACCTTTGCATACACAAACCTTTTGAGTTTTAGAGTATGTTGGCAATGGTTGAGAAATTTTCCTTGATGAAGACGTCTTGTATGATTGATCTTTTTCTTTTGTCATCGTCTTGTTTGAAGTACTACCAATGTTCTTTTCTTTTGAAAAGTCCTTCTTTGATTTCTGGGGAGTGAACTCATTGGTAGCAGTTGCAAGATGTGATTGATTTGATCTTTGAGCTCCAATCTTGTAATTTCTTTCAATGTGCCATGCAAAATTACAACAAAAACATACCTTAGTGCTTGACGATCCCGAGGAGGGTGAAGTTGGCTTGTTGTCGTTGCTTGTCGTGAATACCGGTGTCGGAGGAGGAGATACCGACTGAGGCACGAAAACTGTCCCAACCGAACTAAAATCGTCTTTAGTTCGATTGTATCCGAGGCCGAACTTGTTTGATTGACCAAGACCAAGAAGCTTATCCAACTTACTCCTTCCTGATGAAAATCGCTGTAAGTCATCCTTGAGTTGGATAATAGTCTCTGTCATTTCCAATTTTTCCTGTCGAGCCTCGCCGTTGAGCTTCAAGAAGTAATTCGCTTTGTTAACCATATCTATATAATTCTTCTCGAATTGCTCATTGGACTCTTGAAGGGAAACATTTGCTTTTATCAGATTATCCCTTTCCACTTCAAGATCGGTCGAGAGAGAAGTTACCCTTTTTAGTTCTTCTTCGAGATCCTGCAATCTCTCTCTCAACCCCTTGTTTTGCTTAGCCAGTTTCTTTGAATCCCTCAAAAGTCTATGGTAGGCTAGAGCAAAATCTTCACCTTCCGAATCATCCGATTCATTGTCCGTTGCATTCTTTTCAACAGTGGAGTTGGACAGCGAGTCGGATGTACTTGCCATTAAGCACATGAAGGGTGAAGATGTGGACGCGTGGAACGCAGTTGCATTGTCTTCTTCATGACTTGACAATGACTCATTTGACGATGAGGTGTCATCCCAAGTGACGGCTTGCATCGCCTTCTTCTTAGACGGATTCTTAGTTGGACATTCCGTTGAGATATGGCCGTACCCTCGGCACTTGAAGCATTGGACTTGTCCTTCTGTGCTTTTCTTATCCTTAGAAAAGCCTTCTTGCTTTCTTGACTTGTAACTTGAAGAACCCTTGCCTTTCTTCCACTTTCCGAAGGATGGAGTTTTGCTTGAATTACCCCTTCGAAAATTTCGGCGAAACTTCCTTGTCAAGAGAGCGAGCTGCTTCTCAAAGTCCTCCATAGATAAGTTCTCGTCATCGCCTGAGGAGGATGAATCCGCGTCTTCTTCTTTTGTTGTTTTCAAAGCATAACCTGAAGACTTAGAAGAGGATGCCTTTCCCGAAGAATAGTTAGTAGGAAATGTCATTTCATAAGTTTGTAAAGAACCAACTAATTCTTCTACACGGATTTCGTCCGGGTGTTTAATAGTTTCAATGGCTGTAACCTTGGAACAAAATCTTTCAGGAAGAGTTCTTAAGATCTTTCTTACAATTTTAAATTCTGGAATCTTCTCTCCCAAGTTAGCACATGAGTTTACGATGTCTTGCAATCGTGTGTAATAGCCAGTGAACGATTCATTTTCTGCCATGAAAATAGAGTCAAACTTGCTCGTAAGCATTTGCAGTTTCTGAATCTTCACAAGGTTAGTTCCCTCATGCGTAACTTGAAGAACATCCCAGATTTCTTTCGCAGTCTCACATGCCGAGACGCGAGAGAACTCTGTTTGTGATAAGGCATTAAATAAAGCATTTATTCCCTTGCCATTGTAAGAAGATATATCAATCTCTTCCTTGGTCCATTTCGACCTAGGTTTGATGGTGCGAACATCACCAATAAATTCAGTTGGATTAGACCATCCTAATTCAATTGATTGCCACACCCGTTCGTCGATGGAAATTAAAAAGGCTTTCATCCGTACTTTCCAGTACGCATAATTTGTTCCATCGAAGAACGGGGGTCTGTTGATGTTTCCACCTTCAACCATTGTTTACAACCCTATTCCCGCTCTGATACCACTTGTTGGGTTATATGAATAATAGGATCTAAATAGGGGAAAAAACACCTAGAGGGGGGTGAATAGGTGTAAACCATAAACACTCAAAAATCTTTGCGATATAAAAACCCAATGCGGAAAAATAAATAACACGCAGAGATTTTTATGTGGAAAACTCCAAACCGGAGTAAAAAACCACGGGACCGATAACACGGTGAAATCCACTAGAATTAAACACGTACAAGGTGATATACCGTACTCACAGACTGTAGAGTACCGGGTCTTTGGATAGCGCGCCGACCACACAGATGACTTGGAGCAGAGTGTTGCCTTGAGCATGTTGCATTTGAGTTTACAGTTGATGCCGGGTTGATTCGGATCAACGCGGAAGCTCCAGCTCGATTCGGGGTTTTTCCGGACTGACGCGGAGGATCCGGAGGCAAAAAGTGAGTCGGAACTGGCAATTTTGGAGCCGGTAATTGATTTGAGCACCCCGACTCAACGGACGAGCTTTTTGAAGAGAAAAAGCTGTGGACACGTGTACTTTTGATTTACAGCGAGGTTCGGGAGGTTCCGGACTGACACGGAGGACCCGGAGGCAAAAAGTGAGTCGGAACTGGCAATTTTGGAGCCGGTATTTGATTTGAGCACCCCGACTCAACGGACGAGCTTTTTGAAGAGAAAAAGCTGTGAGCGCGTGTATTTTCGATTTACAGCGGAGTTCGGGAGGTTTCGGACAGCGGCGGAGGGCCCGAAGGCAAAAAGTGAGTTGGAAGGGGCCAATTTGGAATATTTTATTAATATAATTAATGGATTGACTTTTGAGTTTGGGCTCGTGGCTGGGTGGCAGGGTGTATGGAGGAGGTAAGTGGATCTTTTGGACTTAATTAAGCTGTGAAGGGGGTTTTAATTAAGGTTGGGCTTAATTAGTGGGTTATTTATGTTGGTTTGTAGCCTTCGGGGAGGTAACCTCACCTTGGGGTTACCTCACCTTCATCTTCATCACCACCACCTCTGCACCCAATCGAAGCTGAGAAAGAAAGGGAAAGAGAGAAAGAAGAAAGAAAGAGAGAAAAAAAGAAAGAATAATTTGGAGAAAAGCTTGGTGGATTTGGAGCGATTTTTCGTTGGAGGTTAGTAATTTGGGATTGTTTCTTTGTGAATGTTAATTTTAGAGTTGGATTTTAGCTTGGGTCTTTACTAAATTGCTTTGAGGAATTTTTTGGTATTTGTTTGGAGCTTTGGAATCTGAGGGTTTTATTTTACAAGCATGAAAAACAATAATGGGTTTTGAACTTGATGTATTATTTGGGATTTTCGCATTTGAGTTGGAGCTTTGTTGATTGTTTTGTATTTGAAGCTTGGGATTTTGATGAATTTATTTTAAAGCATGAAAATTGAATTTTTGAGGTAATTTCAAATAATTTTTTTTAAAGAGATTTTTTTCCCGTCGCCGGCGGCCGCGCGCGCGGCGCCAGGGTGCCGCTGTTGGCAGCACCCTGCGGCGGCAGCGCTGCCAGGCCCCGCGCAGGCGCGCGCGGCATGGCCGCGCGCAGGCGCGTGCACGCGGCAGGGCCGCGCGGGCCGCGCGCGGGCCTGCGCGGGCGCCGCGCGCAGCGCCGTAGGGCGCTGCGCGGCGCGCTCCGGCACCGCGCAGCAGGTCGCTGCGCGGCGCGGCTTGGTTTGGCGCCGCGCGGCGGGCCTCCCTCGTCGCGCGGCTGGGTTATCGCCGCTCGGCGTGCACCCGGACAGCGGGCTGCACCTTGGTTTGCGTGCCGGCGCTGTTTTTTCGCCGTCGGGCGTCGTCTTCGCCGTCGACGTTGTTTTTCGCGAACAGTTTCGCGAGCGGTTTCGCTAGCAGTTTTCGCAGGGTTTTTCGCGAGCGGTTTTGCTAGCAGTTTTCGCAGGGTTTTTCGCGAGCGGTTTCGCTAGCAGTTTTTCGCGCAGGTTTTCGCTGTTTTTCGCGAGCAGTTGTGCGAGCAGTTTCGCATGCTGCCTTTGCGGTCTCGCAAGCAGTTTTTCGCTGACGGAGCTGTTTTTCGCCGTCGGGCGCTGTTTTTCGCCGACGGTGCTGTTTTTCGCCGTCGGGCGCAGTTTTTCGCCGACGGAGCTATTTTTCGCCGTCAGGCGCAGTTTTTCGCCGACGGAGGCTGGTTTTCGCCGCCGCGTGCTATTTTCGCCGTCGGAGTCTGTTTTTCGCCGTCGGGCGCTGGTTTTCGCTGACGGAGGCTGTTTTCGCCGACGGAGGCTGGTTTTCGCCGCCGCGCGCTGTTTTCGCCGTCGGAGTCTGTTTTTCACCGTCGGGCGCTGGTTTTCGCTGACAGAGGCTATTTTCGCCGACAGAGGCTGGTTTTCGCCGCCGCGCGCTATTTTCGGCGTCGGAGTCTGTTTTTCACCGTCGGGCGCTGGTTTTCGCTGACGGAGGCTGTTTTCGCCGACGGAGGCTGTTTTTCGCCGTCAGATGCTCGGTTTTGACCGTTTTGATTGATTTTGCGATTTCTTCGCTTCTGGCAGCTTGCGGTGCAATTTTTAGCTTCCGCCGGGGGCGGTTGTGGGTTTTTCCGTCGCGTGGACCCGCGGGCTTGTTTCGGGACATCCGCCGAGCGCGCGGTCGTGTGGTTGGTCGCTGCGTGCTCCGATTTGCGTGCGGATTCTGGCATCGGGCTTCGTGTTGCGTGCGGACCCCTTGAAGGCCAGGTAATCCCGCTGAGCCCAATTGCTAGTGTCGACAAGCAATTGGGGGCGAGCTGAGGTGGGTTGGTTTTTCTCTCCAAGTCTACGGACTTCCTTCTAATTCTATTGTGATAGGATTGCATGCTAGTTTAAGTATTTTCTTGGAACTTAACTAGCACCCCCGTCATATGTGCATGTGTTTGACCAGACCAATAGAGAACCTTAATCTGGGCTAGGTTCTTTTATGTTTTAGACATCCCACACCGTGCATATCCTTCTGGACATAGTGTTCCTCGCCCGGGTAGTGGGCCGAGTGGTCAGAGTGTTGTGGGACGGGTGTTGCACTCGGGCCGGGGGGCCGAGTGGGGTCTGGTGGCTGGGTTAGGCCAGTGTTAGTGCGTGGGGAACCGTTTCAGGTAAACGGTGGTCCCGGGGTCTTCCTTTCCGCTGTTCTTCTCGTCACCACCCTGTTGTGATCGTGGTGCACGTGTGTTAGCAGGACCTTGAACCCAGAACCTTTTTTGGACGAATACATGATTTTGGTCAGGCAGTGATTTCTTCCAAGCCCCGCAAAGTCGCCTGAGTCTGTTCTTGTTTGATAGGACGAGGGCGTTAGCTCTTCGAGGCTTGGGCATAAAACTTGATTTCAAAGGGTTTTCCTAAAAAGACTAAAAATCATTAAAAGATGGATTTCTCTCAGATTGAATGGTTTTCTGAAATAAATGACATGGTTTCTTATAAACTTATCCACCCGAGCGGATTCGAGTGATCTGGGTTCTAAGGGCTGTTCTCTTTCTTGGGGGCGTAGGTGTTAGTCTCCTGGGGTTTCGGACCCTTCGTAGATCTGGCTGTGGAGCATCTCCGGCCATGAGTTGTGTGTTGAGTTCTGTAGGGTGTTCTTGTGGGAGCCGTTGGGAGAGACGGTGGTCCCAGCTGTGTGGTACTTTCGTTGAGCGGGTCAGTGTTGTGAGTTTGAGTCGTGGAGGGTTCTCCGACTGAGTTGTGCTTTGAGCATCGAGATACCGATCTGTTTGATCGAGGACTATAGCCTGCAGGAGCCGCTTGTGAGACAGTGTTACTGATGAGATACTTGAGTTCGGTGGGGTCGCACCCCTCGAGCTACGCCCCGGGTGCGTTGATGATTCCGAGCCTGATGAGGCTGCGATGATGATACCTGTCACGCCCCGGGGTCGAAACTGCGACCCGGGCCCGCCAAACAGATCCGCCGCCTATGCCAACCTGCATAGGCGAAGCGTCCTACCTGCAAGAAAAGTACTATAACTAAACAGATATCAGAGCTATAAATAAAAATCTGCTGTAACTAAAATCAATCACTGTACAACTGGAAATAAAACAACACTGTCTACCTCCCAAAATAATAATAATACAATATCCTCAAGTACAAGCTCTAAACCCAACCGGGAGGTAACTCCAATATACAACAGTGTACAGTCTCTCAATAAAAAATATCCTCACTACAATAGTCTCTCAAAGGAGGAAAAAGAAACAACTAATCCACAGATGATCTTCTCTGAGGGGTACCGCTACTCTCCAACGACGGGTAGGGATCTAGCTCGTGACTCCCTCGCACGATCAACATCCGCAGAGTCGGCAACACCCGCTAAGACTCTGCAAAACAAAGAAGAGGAGAGGAAAAAGGGGGGGAAAACCCCCAAAGGGTGTGAGAACTACACCAAAAAGGGAGTTCTCAGAGGGTACCACCGCCAGACCCGACGGTCTGCCCACCAAGTACTCAAGAGACAAAAACTAACCCAAGTCATAAGACTGAAATGAGTAGGCTGGAGACTCTCGACAGCTACCCTGCCCCTAACTAAAGGCAAAAAGGGGGAGAACCAAACAGTGGTATGCAACCACTAGCACATGAAGTGCACCATCGACCCAATCGAGCTGACTGCCACATCTGGTCCAGTCAAACCTGCATCCACCTACAACCACCTCCCGCTGACAGACAGGAATTACGTAGGGCGTCCAAACGGACTAGCTCGCTATCGAGTAGAGGATCATGCAGGCTATGGTCAAATTCCACGCTCTCTCTCAGAACGGATAGAATCATGATGCTCAACCTCTCACACGGCGGTCAAAGTACTCGCAACGACACGGGACCACCGTCAACTAGACGGCTCTCAACAGTACTATCACTGGTCTACTACCAGTCTGCACTCGGCCCCCAGGCACGAGTGTAACAATAAAAGTATTTGACCGCAATGAACTCAATCGAATGAACCGGTATAAAACCCGGTACTGCCTGCTCTGTCACCAATCTCCCGAACTCAGTATCTCCACTGTCCAAATGACCGGAACCCAACACGGTCTGACCGGCACCCGACACGGTCTGACCGGAACCCAACACGGTCTGACCGGAACCCAACACGGTCTGAAGCCTACTCCGGAGCGGCACTCGAGGGGAGCTACCCACACGAGTAAAGCATCTCTGTCATCAATGTCACCAGTATCTCTAAACAGCAGGACTTGATCATCAATCTGATCAAAGTGGAAAAACTCAACCACCAAGGAAAGACCCGACCTCAATCGGATGCAACTGAACGATAAGTGGGAAACTCCATCCACTAAAGAAAACTGATACCCAATCAGGTGCATAGAGAAACATCCGGTCAACTGCCCAATATCCGCGGTTGCCGCAAAGCCCCACAACTAAGCCAACCTGTCCCAGACACGAAGTCCTGACTACCCTATCCAGACCCCTGCTCGAACCCGAGCAACACTGTCCACTTGACTAGCAAAGGCGGAGAAAGGAAAAGCATGGTTTCTCCTAAGTCAAGTTTCCATAAGTAGTGCAGCAGTAAAAGATGGCCAAACTACATGACCATACAAGCATGCAAAAGTCCTCAAGGAAATAAAGGGGGGGGGGGGGGTAAAGCATAATAATAGATCCTTTAGGAATAAACAACATGCCGGAATCCCAAAACTAGACCTGTCCACAATTCAAGGTTCAGCAATAGAACGATCATAATAACTCCTCAGAGTACAAATCCGCACATAGCTACGAAATCCTGTCCCAAAGCATAAACCAACCACATGAAAGGCTATGTGCTAACATGGCATGTTACATAATCTCATAGGGTAACATTATCCTAGGTAAGCTTACACTAGTCATCACATAGATGTCCAAGTCATGCAAGTCCTCAATATACCTCATAAATACTATTCTTGCAATCATTTATACAAATATCATTATCAAGCTTACCTACTTACCAACATAAACCATGTACCCTAAACATGCATGCATCAGTCATAGAGGGGTGACATCCCCACAAGTGCACTTATATTTGCCACAACATATTCATTGCCTTAAACAGTTACTGATAATAAGCTTACCCACCTGAAGCGCTTAAACCAAGGCAAACCTGAAGTCGGTGAAGTGGGTAGACGCCCAGGGTCCAAAATCTGCCAACATAACACCCTCGGTACAAGTCGCGCAAGCCTTGGCTCCAAACAACTGAAAACACCCCTGAGTACATCAATAAGGCTCAACATTACACTTTTATTCCAAAATTAACCAAGTATACACAATCTGAAAATCAGTCCCAAAGTCGTGCTTATTTCACCTGCCGAAAGTGCCCAGAAAAATCCAATAAAAATACCACAGCAATCCTCGCGTTGATACCTTCGAAACGAGTACCTGCACGTCCAATTCTGAGCCCCGTAGGCCGAGTTACAAATTCCACAGTACAGGTGCGCAAAACCACACAGCAACATAACTGTAATCCCATTTACAGATAAGGGGAAGAACATATACCTTCGGGCAAAACTCAGAAAAATCCAATAAAAATACGGTGATATTCCTTGCGCCGAGTAGATGAAAAAAGTGTATAAGCACGTCGTCAAACGATGCCCGGTTGCGGAGATAACGCCGAAATACCAAGCCGCTGTCCAAATCCCCTTCACAGAAATGGGGTCACAGTAAGCTCGAACAAACACCTCGAAAAGCGCGAAATGAGGGAATGCTGAAAATACCAAGATCGTAGATCTGTCCGTCGCGAATCCAGCGGCGAAGAAATCATGCGAAAAGCTGGTCGGAGTAGGCCGGGGGAGCTCGCGCACCGAAACGCGACGAAGGGGAACCCAAAAGGACGAGCGTCGCGCCGCGCCGTAAAAATGGAAACCTCGATAAGCGTGCCCCCAAAAATCCCAAAACTTTGCAGAAGGATGCAGTCAAACTAGGGGATCATCTTTGCTGAAGGCACCCAGGCGAGAGGAGGCTCGGAAATGGCGGAAAAAGGGGAAAGAAGGAGGCTCGGATCGCTTTATAGGCTGCAGAAACAATTGAAGAAATACCGGATATGTCCCAATTTCCGGGCGCAGGGAACTTTCGGGCGCGCACTGTAGCAGCCCGAAATCCCCGCGCGCGAGCACTGTAGCCGCCCGAATCCACCCTGGGCCTCCACGTCGCCCGCCAAACAGGCGACAGCAACCCCCGCCGCTCCCCGCGCGACACGTGGCGCCCCCCAGACGCCGACACGTGTCCACCCCAAGCGCGGGAACCGCCCGACAACGCGCCCACGTGCGCTCTGCGCCCGCCGCCTGTGCCTCTGCGCGCACGCTTCCCGAGGCGCCCGCAGGTGCACCGTGGACCGGGTGCACGTGGACCGGCCAACCGGTGTGCGCCACGTGTCCCCCCACCGGTCCACCGTACACCCGCCTATCCCGTGGACCGCGCCCGCTGCGCCGGCCCAACCGGGAACCGCCACGTGGCCCGCGACCGGTGCACGCCTCCGCGGTGGACCGCGCACCCGCCGCTGCCTGCTCCGCCGCGCTCCGCCGCTGCCCGCCGCCGCGCGCCGCCGCCGCCGGTGCCGGAACAGTACCCTTGCCTCGAAAAACGTGCCGAATCACCCGGACTCCGGAAAAAGCAAGTGAATAGTCCATTTTCATCGTTTTCGCGCGCTGAATCCAAATCCGAAGTCCAATTTGCCAAATTCCAACTCTAAAAATTGCCGAAGGCATCCGGGAAGATGTTCCTTGATCCAAACTTCGCGCTGGGTCCTATTTTAATATCCATGGCGCGCGAAACCACTTCTGGAGCTCCGACGGAGTCCACCGATCACCCACGTGATCCATTTAACACACTGAGCCCAACACTAATGTCCAATTGGGGCACCAATCCCACCAACATGCCACATAGGCCTCCGGGAGCTGTAGATGAACCAGTAATCTCTTCGTGGGGATCCGGGTCCCCACATCCTCCCCCACTAAGGAAAGTTTCGTCCTCGAAACTAGCTCAAATCCACCAAGAGTCACAAATACCACGGGTAGGTATCCATCAATAACGCCTCCAGCTCCCGAAACATCACTCACTCCCCGTGATTACTCCCCAACAACCACAACAACAAGTACGGCATGGCCCGATATGCGATTTTCTCAACTCTCGAGCCAGAAATCGCAACGGGCGTCCCTCGTACTCCAACAATCACAGATCTCAAAAGGGGCAAGTCAATCACGGGCGAGGGATCCAAAAGCAAAACACTCCTGAGCTGAGACGTGAAACAACACAGAGGCCCCATCAAGAGCCGGGGGAAACAGAATAATCATCAGCGCAACACGCACCAAACCACCTCCTGGTGTCTACTCCACCAGGACCACCCGAAGTATACCCACAGATTCATCCTATGAGGAAAAGGATCCAATAAGCTGGGGTCTTCACTCGGTTACTTCCGATCCAAAATTACCCGAGTGGCCTACTCAACCACGGGCCACCCTCAAAAGGGATCCTCAAGAGACGCAATCTCATGCCACGGTTGGCCACTCAACATGCCAACAAAACTCCGACAGACCCACGGGTCGAAAGGATGCCTTGACGGGGACCAAACCGTCAGTGAACGGGAGTGAAAACTGGCTCGAAAGGCGATCATAATGCGGATGCCCAAACTCGCGGTCAAAAATCCCAAACCAGCAACGACAATCCGCGAAAATCCCACTCAAGATGCTGAGTAATCAGAACTGATAGCCAAGCAGGCATGGCCTACGCCCAGGTATATCAATCCAAGCTGGAAATAAAGGACGTACAGAAAGGCTCAACTGTGGAATCCAAGCTGCCTGCCATAACACTCATAGGGTTGGACTAATGAAGTGTGGACCGAAGATCCACCCACGGTAACTCCACCACCAAAATGGGAGGCATCACTAGATCACCCAATTCCATCTCCCAACACAGGAAACACTAGCATTGGCGCTAGTATTAGGCACATTATCCATTGGCCATGCTCTCCCGGCACCGCCAAGTCTAGAAGCTCCTCACCTCAAGAATGAAAGTTGGTCTCAGTCAACTTGAATAACATCCATTAGGTCGGGTTCCACCGCCGCCCCTACGGCTCGAACAAAGCGACCCAAGAAGGTATGCTTCTGCAGCTACAACTTGTACCTCAATAACTTGGCATACCGCTTCATCCACACGGGCATGGTAGCGCATCGACAAAGTGCTCCTCGTGCTCCAAGTCACTCTGGGTGTCACGCCCCGGGGTCGAAACTGCGACCCGGGCTCGCTAACAGATCCGCCATCTGTACGGAAACTGCCGTACAGACGAAGCGTCTACCCTGCAAATAAATCTATAGCTAACAGATATCAGAGCAAAAGTAAGTACATGCTATAGAAAGGAAACAGAACAACTGTACTAGAGTAAATAAAATCCAAGATACAAGCTGTCCTCAAGATACAAAAATAACATCTCTCAAAATCTCACTCTACAAAAGTGGAAACTCAAAAGGGTACTGCTACCTCTCCACTAAACTGACTCGGGTAAGCGACTAGTCGGCCACGCCCTTACCTCGATCTGAAGACTCCGCACGGGAAGGAGTCGGAGCAGCTGCCTCAGGAAAACCTGCACCGCAGCGGGTGTGAGAACTACTACAAAGGTAGTTCCCAGTGGGTACCGTCCTCAAAGCACACGGTATGCCCACTAAGTCCACCGGAGGCACAAAAAGGTAAACAAATAGATAGATAGATAGATATGAAAACTGGAAATCTATCTCTATATGCCTCTACATATGCTCAAAGGAAAAACACTCATCTATGAACATGCAGTGCAACTCACTCACACATCTCACCCAAATCTCAATGACTGTCCTCTTTGGACCAGTCAAGATAAAGTCAAGCCTGCGCTCATCTACTGCCGCACATCCCGGAGGAACGGACTTACGTAGGGTGTCCCTCAAGGACTCTCAGTAACTCATCGCAGCCTCGTCAGGCTCGGTATCATCATCGCACCCGGGGCGTAGCTCGAGGGGAGCGACCCCACCGAACTCAAGTATCTAAAGTATCTCATAACTGGCAAACATGCCAGGCTCAGCAGGCTATAATCCACGATCAAATAGATCGGAACACAGTGGATACACGACACACACTCACGTCAAGGTCGGAGTAAACTCCACGACTGAATCTGAAGTGCTCAAATAGAACCCCCAATGACACTAGTAAAACTCAAAAGCCACAGAAAGGCTATAATAATCAACAAATATCTCCTCGGCCCCCCGGCACGAGAGAACATGCTCCCCGAACCCATGCAGCATCACTAGAACCCTCAGACATTTTAAAACCATTTTTAAAAGTCGGTTTTCCAATAAAACAAGCCTTCAGATTTTTAAAACGGTTCGGGAGCTTAAATGAGGCCAACCGAGTACACAGTCTAGTGTCATATAATGTCAAGAGTCCACTAAAAATACTCTGGGGTTCAGATAATATTTCTATGATTTTCTAGGCAACTATCAGATCATTTAACAGCTAAAATATACAGTTTTGACATGATCAAAGTGCGTTCTGAAGCATTAGAGGGCATTCCACGATTTTTAGAAGAAAATCCAACCCACCTCAAATGCTTTCCGAAGGCCGCGCCGAAATCGGTGAAGAAACGGGCGCAATCTGACGAAAAACTGAACTGCGCCTCTCGCGCGCTGCGCGCGCACCGTCGCGCGTCTCGGAAAAATCCACGGAGCTCCAAACAACCTCCACAGCACCCAGCTAGGCCACCATAAAAATCTCAGCTCAATCCGATCACTCCAGTCCACGAATCAAGCATGCGCAGAGTTGCGGATTTGCACAGTAATCCCTCTGCATGCATGCAGCCCGAGAGCACAGGGAGAGAGCAAGGATAGAAATTAACTCAAATTACCATTCAAAACCAACAATAAAACCCAAGAGGAGAATCAAAGAGTCCAAATCCACAATCTCCAACAATCAATTTACCTCAATTTGCTCCTCGCGTGCGCAGGTTGACCCGGTCAACACCCTCAAGCAGCACGAACCAGGACTCCCTGCTTCTTCTCCTCTACTTCCTCCTCTTCTTCTTCTTCTCAGGCAGCAAGGAATGGAGGAGGATGGATAAGGGATGAGATAAGGGTGAGGGAGCTGTGTTGAGGGGTATAAAAATCAACGCGGGAGTAGTTGGAACAGAAGAAGCCCATACCTCGGTTTACTGTGCAAGTCCGGGCCATATCGGGCTCCCCCTGTGCCTGTGTACCGGTACCACCCACTTGGTACCGGTACACAGCCCCTGGTTCCGGAACCAAGCACCTGGTTCCGGAACCAGCCACCCAAAACTCCCAAAAACAGCTCGAAAATCTCCAGAATCGCCCCGTCAACTCACTTTCCTTCAAAAAGACTTCCGCGTCGCTCCGGGACCACCCGAACCTCTCTGTAAATACAAACAGAAACTGCTGAAGGTATTTCCACAATACCAGGCTGCCCCGTGGAGTCGGCACACTGCCCGAAGCTCCGGAACTCTACACTCTCCCCTCCTTCAGAAGGTTTCGTCCTCGAAACCACAAAAATCAAAACTCAGGAGGGCGACTCAAATAAGTGGGGATATGAAACTCTCAGCTCATCCTCAGGCTCCCATGTGGCCTCTCGCTCCTCATGATGACTCCATAAAACCTTAACAAAAGGTATGATCCGGTTGCGTAATTCTCTCGTCTCTCGAGCAAGAATTCGCACCGGTCGCTCCTGATAGCTCAAGTCCTCGTCTAGCTCCAAGGATGTGAAGTCCAGGATATGTGAGGGATCAAACACATATTTCCTCAAGGTGGATACATGAAATACGTCGTGGGTGCCTGCCAACCGCGGCGGTAGCGCAACTCGATATGCAACTGGGCCAATGCGCTCTAGCACCTCAAATGGCCCGATAAACCGCGGACTAAGCTTTCCGCGTACTCCAAATCGGCGAACTCCTCGAGATGGCGAGACTTTCAGAAAAACATGGTCTCCCACTTGAAACTCCAAGTCTCGCCGCCTCCTGTCTGCATAACTCCTCTGACGGCTCTGAGCGGTCTCTATGTGTCGCCGAATGATCCTGACCTTTTCCTCAGCTTCCACAAGCAGATCTGGCCCCAAGGTCTTCCTTTCGCCCACGTCACTCCAAAATAGAGGCGATCGACACTTCCGACCATACAATGCTTCGTAGGGCGCCATCTGAATGCTCGCCTGGAAGCTATTGTTATACGCGAACTCGGCTAACCTCAAGTGTCGATCCCAACTGCCACCGAAGCTCAGGACACATGCTCTCAACATGTCCTCCAGAGTCTGAATGGTCCTCTCCGACTGTCCATCAGTCTGTGGGTGAAAGGCGGTGCTAAACTGAAGCTGGGTCCCCAAGGCTGTCTACAAGCTCCCCCAAAACTGTGAAGTAAACCTCGGGTCCCTGTCAGACACAATCGATACTGGCACCCCGTGCAGTCTCACAATCTCATCCATATATAACTGTGCTAACCTCTCCAAGGACCAACTCAACTGCATCGGCAGAAAGTGGGCTGATTTGGTCAAACGATCAACAATCACCCATATGGCATCAGAACCACTCTGAGTCCTCGGCAATCCCACAATAAAATCCATAGTGACACGGTCCCATTTCCATTCAGGTATTGGAAGGCTCTGCAACTTGCCAGCTGGAACCTGATGCTCAGCTTTAACTTGCTGACAAGTTAAACAACGAACCACAAACCTTCCAATATCTCTCTTCATGCCGCGCCACCAAAACTGTGCCCTCAAGTCCCTATACATCTTAGTTCCCCCAGGATGGAGGGTGTAAGGTGTATAGTGAGCTTCCCTCAAAATCAGCTCTCGAACCTCTGAGTCCACGGGCACACAAAAGCGGTCCCTGTACCGGAGTACTCCCGCTGTATCCACAGAAAAGTCCCCACCCTGATCCTGCCGAAGCTGATCTCGAATCCTCACAAGCTCGGGGTCCTCACTCTGTTTCTCTCTAATCCTGTCCAACAGAGTAGGCTGCAAGACCATGGACATAAGTCTTGCAGAAACCCCAGGGGACACCACCTCTATATCCAAGCACCTCAACTGCTCTCTCAAGGGCATCTGCTGGGTAATCAACAAACTCAAGGACTGCCCTGATCGCCTGCTCAAGGCGTCTGCGACCACATTGGCTTTGCCGGGATGATACTGAATATTCAGATCATAATCCTTTAGCAGCTCTAGCCACCGGTGTTGCCTCAAGTTGAGTTCCTTCTGGGTGAACAAATACTTCAAACTCTGGTGGTCGGTGAAGATCTCACAATGCTCGCCATAAAGATAGTGCCGCCAAAGCTTCAAAGCAAAGACAACAGCGGCTAGCTCCAAGTCATGCGTAGGGTAATTTTTCTCATAGTCCTTTAGCTGGCGCGAAGCATAAGCGATTACCCTACCATGCTGCATCAACACACATCCTAGGCCGCTGTGGGAGGCATCACTGTAAATCACGAATCCCTCTCCCATAACTGGTAGTGAAAGGACTGGCGCTGTAATCAACCTCTGCTTCAACTCCTCGAAGCTCTGCTGACACTGCTCTGTCCACACAAACTTGATCCCCTTCCTAGTCAACCGAGTGAGGGGAGTAGAGAGCTTCGCAAAGCCTTCTACAAAACGACGGTAGTACCCTGCAAGGCCCAAGAAGCTGCGCACCTCTGTCACCGTCGTGGGTCTAGGCCAATCCCGAACTGAATCAATCTTCGCCGGGTCCACTGCCACTCCTGCGGCTGAAACTACGTGGCCTAGAAAAGAAACCTCCCGAAGCCAAAAAGCGCACTTCTTTAACTTGGCATACAACTTCTTCTCTCTCAGAAGCTGCAGCACTATCCTCAAGTGCTCCTCGTGCTCCGTGTCACTTCGGGAGTAAACCAGAATGTCATCAATAAACACAACTACAAAACGATCCAAGTAGGGCTGAAACACTCGGTTCATTAGATCCATAAATGCGGCTGGGGCATTAGTCAATCCAAACGGTAGCACTGTGAACTCATAATGCCCATACCGAGTCCTGAAAGCTGTCTTGGACACATCCTCGGCCCTCACCTTAAGCTGGTGGTAACCGGACTGAAGGTCGATCTTGGAGAAGACCGTAGCTCCCTGAAGCTGATCAAACAAATCATCAATCCTGGGGAGAGGATACTTGTTCCGAACGGTCACTTTATTCAACTCTCGATAATCCACACACAATCTAAGTGATCCGTCCTTCTTTTTCACAAAAAGAATCGGCGCTCCCCACGGAGAGACGCTAGGTCTGATGAACCCTCGATCCAAACGATCCTGCAATTGAGCCTTTAGCTCTCTCAACTCTGCTGGGGCCATCCTGTAGGGCGCTTTAGAGACTGATGTAGTTCCAGGGACTACATCAATCACAAACTCTATCTCTCGATCCGGCGGCATGGATGATAACTCCGAGGGAAAAACATCCGGGTACTCGCAGACAACAGGGATGTCCTCGAGTCCGGGCATCGCCGTAGGCGCCTCTACAACAGTCGCAAGAAAAGCGACACAGCCTCTACTCAACATCTGTCGGGCTCTGGCGGAAGACACTGTCACTGCAAACAATGCACTCTGACATCCCCTATACACATACTCCTCCTGACCCGGCTCCCGAAGGGTCACAGTCCTCAATCTACAATCAATAGTAGCATAGAACCGGGATAACCAATCCATACCCAAAACCACATCAAAATCCTGAAGTCGGCGCAAGACCAACAGGTCAATGGGTAAAATCCACGGTCCTAACTGCACTGGGCAGGACCAACAGCACTCATCTACATGCAATACACAACCCGGAACCTGGACCTCTAGTGCATGAGTCAATGGCCCAATCTCAAACCCATGCGAAGATGCAAATGTACTACTGATGAAAGAATGTGATGCTCCAGTATCAAAAAGTGCTCGAGCACGGGTAGAGGAGATAAGAACAATACCTGCTACTACCTGATCCGCTGCTGTGGAATCCTCGACCTGAGCGGCGTACACTCGCCCGCTCGCTGGAGGTCGTCTCTCAGACTGTCGTGAGGAGGTGGCACGATCCCCCCGGGTGAAGCTCGGCGAAGCTCCCACTGCCTGTAGGGGCAAGGGAGAAGTCGATGTAGTCGACGGTGCTGAAGACCCTGCCCTCGGGCAAGTCCAAGCTATATGTCCCGGCTGTCCACATCGATAGCATCTGCCCTGTCGCTGCTCGCACTGCTGAGGTGCGTGAGGCCCGCCACAAATCACACACTGATCGGAGCGCCTCTGCTGCTGCTGCTGCTGCTGTCTAGGCGGCCGATGACCCCCTGGCCTCTGCCTCCTCTGTGACCCGCGGCCTCGAGGCTGAATCTGTGGCTGCGGTGGTCTCGGGGGCCTCGGTCTGCTTGACTGCCCAAAATCCTGAGGTGTGGGGCGCTTCTCCCCGGAGCTGGTCCCTGGCGCCTCGCCCCTCTCTGTCATAATAACGGTCCCTCGGGAGACCCATCGAGCTCGCTCAATAGCTGCGTCCAAGGTAGGTGACCGATGGGAGTGGACGTGATGGTAGATATCCTGGTGCAATCCTCTCTCAAATAGATCAACCCTCTGCGGCTCATCTGGGGCGACGTATGGAACACTGTTCAGTAAGCGCTGAAACTCTCGTATATACTCCTGTAGGGGTCGGCTACCCTGCTGTAGCCGTCGAAGATCTCCCTCGAGTTTCTGCTTTGCACTGTCGGGGAAGTAAGCCCCACGCAGTAAAGCTCGAAACTCGTGCCAAGTCAGCAACTGTACGCCCGGCGGTCCAACAGGGCGAACCCGACGCCACCAAGTCTCGGCGTCTTTCTCCAAAAAGTGAGTTCCCAGGTGCACTTGATACTCCTCCTTGATGAAAAGATTCTCGAACAATTTCTCCATAGCTGCAATCCAGTTCTCGACCTCCCACGGCTCTGAGCTCAGACCAGCGAACCGCGGGGGATGGAACTGGCTAATATATGACAGTCGATCCGTGAGCTCTCTCTGCTCTGCCTCCGTCAAAGGAACAATCTGTGACGAGGTCGCCGAGGTAGCTACTGGGGGCGTCGCTGGAGGTGCCCTCTGCTCGAGTAACCTTACCAACCGTTCCACATTCTCTTGCTGGGCCTTGGCTGCCTCCTCCTGGCGCCTAACTGTCTCCTCCTGGCGTTTGGACGCCTCATCTTGGCGTTGCAACGCCTCCGACAAATGGGCCACTTGGGCCCGCAGCGCCTGAACCTCTCCCTGATCAACAGGTGGAGCCTCCTGCCGCTCAGGCTCCTCGTTTGCGGCTGGGTGAGCCCTCGTCGTAGCTCGACGTCTGGGAGGCATCGCAATCCTGAAATCAAAACCGAACATCAGGACCAAGAATCACTCAACCCAATCAAACGAGAGTCTATACATGTTACCCATTCTAAAGCGTAATGTCGTCTGCAGCCGACATGTCCCCTTTAGAGAATAAACATGCAAAATTACTCACCTCAATCCCCTGGGGGAGTTACAACTCAATCATGACTCTCGCAGAAATCACGTCTCTCTCGATAGTCAACCTACTGTCCAGCTAAAAGCCTAGGGTCTCTAAGTCCTCAATGACCTACAAACCTAGGCTCTGATACCACTCTAATCTGTCACGCCCCGGGGTCGAAACTGCGACCCGGGCTCGCTAACAGATCCGCCATCTGTACGGAAACTGCCGTACAGACGAAGCGTCTACCCTGCAAATAAATCTATAGCTAACAGATATCAGAGCAAAAGTAAGTACATGCTATAGAAAGGAAACAGAACAACTGTACTAGAGTAAATAAAATCCAAGATACAAGCTGTCCTCAAGATACAAAAATAACATCTCTCAAAATCTCACTCTACAAAAGTGGAAACTCAAAAGGGTACTGCTACCTCTCCACTAAACTGACTCGGGTAAGCGACTAGTCGGCCACGCCCTTACCTCGATCTGAAGACTCCGCACGGGAAGGAGTCGGAGCAGCTGCCTCAGGAAAACCTGCACCGCAGCGGGTGTGAGAACTACTACAAAGGTAGTTCCCAGTGGGTACCGTCCTCAAAGCACACGGTATGCCCACTAAGTCCACCGGAGGCACAAAAAGGTAAACAAATAGATAGATAGATAGATATGAAAACTGGAAATCTATCTCTATATGCCTCTACATATGCTCAAAGGAAAAACACTCATCTATGAACATGCAGTGCAACTCACTCACACATCTCACCCAAATCTCAATGACTGTCCTCTTTGGACCAGTCAAGATAAAGTCAAGCCTGCGCTCATCTACTGCCGCACATCCCGGAGGAACGGACTTACGTAGGGTGTCCCTCAAGGACTCTCAGTAACTCATCGCAGCCTCGTCAGGCTCGGTATCATCATCGCACCCGGGGCGTAGCTCGAGGGGAGCGACCCCACCGAACTCAAGTATCTAAAGTATCTCATAACTGGCAAACATGCCAGGCTCAGCAGGCTATAATCCACGATCAAATAGATCGGAACACAGTGGATACACGACACACACTCACGTCAAGGTCGGAGTAAACTCCACGACTGAATCTGAAGTGCTCAAATAGAACCCCCAATGACACTAGTAAAACTCAAAAGCCACAGAAAGGCTATAATAATCAACAAATATCTCCTCGGCCCCCCGGCACGAGAGAACATGCTCCCCGAACCCATGCAGCATCACTAGAACCCTCAGACATTTTAAAACCATTTTTAAAAGTCGGTTTTCCAATAAAACAAGCCTTCAGATTTTTAAAACGGTTCGGGAGCTTAAATGAGGCCAACCGAGTACACAGTCTAGTGTCATATAATGTCAAGAGTCCACTAAAAATACTCTGGGGTTCAGATAATATTTCTATGATTTTCTAGGCAACTATCAGATCATTTAACAGCTAAAATATACAGTTTTGACATGATCAAAGTGCGTTCTGAAGCATTAGAGGGCATTCCACGATTTTTAGAAGAAAATCCAACCCACCTCAAATGCTTTCCGAAGGCCGCGCCGAAATCGGTGAAGAAACGGGCGCAATCTGACGAAAAACTGAACTGCGCCTCTCGCGCGCGCGCGCACCGTCGCGCGTCTCGGAAAAATCCACGGAGCTCCAAACAACCTCCACAGCACCCAGCTAGGCCACCATAAAAATCTCAGCTCAATCCGATCACTCCAGTCCACGAATCAAGCATGCGCAGAGTTGCGGATTTGCACAGTAATCCCTCTGCATGCATGCAGCCCGAGAGCACAGGGAGAGAGCAAGGATAGAAATTAACTCAAATTACCATTCAAAACCAACAATAAAACCCAAGAGGAGAATCAAAGAGTCCAAATCCACAATCTCCAACAATCAATTTACCTCAATTTGCTCCTCGCGTGCGCAGGTTGACCCGGTCAACACCCTCAAGCAGCACGAACCAGGACTCCCTGCTTCTTCTCCTCTACTTCCTCCTCTTCTTCTTCTTCTCAGGCAGCAAGGAATGGAGGAGGATGGATAAGGGATGAGATAAGGGTGAGGGAGCTGTGTTGAGGGGTATAAAAATCAACGCGGGAGTAGTTGGAACAGAAGAAGCCCATACCTCGGTTTACTGTGCAAGTCCGGGCCATATCGGGCTCCCCCTGTGCCTGTGTACCGGTACCACCCACTTGGTACCGGTACACAGCCCCTGGTTCCGGAACCAAGCACCTGGTTCCGGAACCAGCCACCCAAAACTCCCAGAAACAGCTCGAAAATCTCCAGAATCGCCCCGTCAACTCACTTTCCTTCAAAAAGACTTCCGCGTCGCTCCGGGACCACCCGAACCTCTCTATAAATACAAACAGAAACTGCTGAAGGTATTTCCACAATACCAGGCTGCCCCGTGGAGTCGGCACACTGCCCGAAGCTCCGGAACTCTACACTGGGAGTAAATCAAAATATCCTCGGAAAACACCACTCCCAGTCCGTCCAAGTACAACTGGGACATACAATCCCTCAGATCTTGAAGTCCACAGGGCATTCGTCATTCCATTGGGCCTCGCTAACAACTCATAATGCCACCACCGTGTCCAAAACGCCATCTAGGCGAAGTCCTCGGCTGTCTAACTCCAAGTGGGTACTCGCATCATACACCAACTGCCGGAGTATAATTCCATCATAAGGTCCTGGATACCATAAAAGGACCCTCACATTCGTGTATCAATGACGTGGCATCACCACTGTATACCAACGGCGTGGCACTAGGTCAAACAGACCCCTCGATCCATCGGACCCTGCAACAGTGCCATCGGGTCTCTCTCAGCTCCACCGGCGATATCCAATGAGGTGCTGTCCAGGGTGGCGCGGTTCCTCGAACCACGTCAAACGCACTCTCTATCTCCCTAACCGGCGGCATTACCAACAACTAAGGTGAAATCACACACGGGATCTCGCGGGCAACAGAGATATCCCTGAGTCCCGGTGCCGCCGTAAGCACCTCTCACCCTGTCGCTAAAACCAGAGTGCTCTAACAACCCCAACGAGCATGCCTCCAATTGCCCGCCTTGCCGAAGATCAAAGTCCTCTCTTGCCGCAGTCGAACATCCTGTGGCATAGTGCCCAACAATCTCAAGCATAAGGTCAAAACACCTAATTGCTATAATTTCCAATAATTCTGCCGGTATCTCGCGGTCTCGGCCGCACTGGACATGATCCAAAAGCCTCCTCCACGTGCACAACAACAACAGGAACCTGTACCTCTAGCGCACATGGTAACAAATCTGCCTCTAACCCATGTAAGAGTGGAACATGCTCTAACTCCGACTATCGTGGTGAAATCCCACCTGCGACACTCAATCCACTACCGTGGCGCCCTCCACCCGGGCGGCACAGATTCATCCGCTCAAAGCAAGTGGTTGTCGCTCAATCTGCCTGAAAATCAGGGCTATCACTAGGAAGCACGACCTCTGTCTCTGATCACATTGAGGCGACGAATAAGGTCCTCCGCAGATAACAAATCCACGCTATCGCTGCGCCACTCAAATAAAAATACTGAGGTTGCCTTCGGGGTCCACCCAACCTCTGACATCTCGGGAACTCGTTATCCAGGAAAAGAAATTAGACATGCCCCTGCCGGCCGATCTGTCCTCCATCATCCGGCGCCAAGCGCCAAAATCCAGAACTCACCTCTGGCGGCTGATCCCTATCCAAAGGAACTGCAATGCCACGCTCCATACATAATGCCTGCTCCAACGAGGCGTCTAAATCTACAATGGAGGGACTGAATAACAGAAAGGTGTCCTGGCGCAATCCACTCCCAGTCTCATATATCCTATGCGCCTCGTCCCTCGAATCTGGAGCGCGCAGTTCAACAACTGCATACACTCTCAAGCACAGGGAGGCTCTCAATTAATCACCCCATCACCACCAGCCGCGACTCTGCCTCCAAAGGCTCCAAACTCAATCTTACGAGTCGGGGTGGGTCATCTGCCAAATATGGCTCAATAGGTCGATCATGTCCCACAGCTCACCAGCTGTCAACCATCCACCCTGCCTCGGCGCCTCGACACTAAACATTGGCACGGAGGGGGCTACTCAGTGCTCCGACAACTGTGTCACCAAGACCAGCTGCTCCCTCAGCCGCTGACAAGCCTCAGACAATCCTGTCATCTGGGTCCGGGGTTCTCTGACCACAATCCAGGTATCCGTCCCAAAACCAACTGCTCAAGCTCAACAGCTATGACAGGATGCACACGGGTCAAAACCCAGCGTCGGGGAGACACCGCTCGCCACGACGAAACAACAAAACAGCACACAACAACACTCGACCCAATCCAGCGAAAGTCTAAAGCATGTCACCCGTTCCACAGCATTATGTTGTCTGCAGCCAACATAATCACTTAGGAGAATAAACATGCCAATCACTCCTCCCGTCCCTTGGGAGAGGTATAAAACTCAATCAGGACTCTCGCTAAAAAAATCACGACTCTCACAAAGTCAACCAAGGGTCAAACCATAAGCCTAGGGTTTCTAAGTCTACCATGACCTACAACCTAGGCTCTGATACCACTCTAATCTGTCACGCCCCGGGGTCGAAACTGCGACCCGGGCCCGCCAAACAGATCCGCCGCCTATGCCAACCTGCATAGGCGAAGCGTCCTACCTGCAAGAAAAGTACTATAACTAAACAGATATCAGAGCTATAAATAAAAATCTGCTGTAACTAAAATCAATCACTGTACAACTGGAAATAAAACAACACTGTCTGCCTCCCAAAATAATAATAATACAATATCCTCAAGTACAAGCTCTAAACCCAACCGGGAGGTAACTCCAATATACAACAGTGTACAGTCTCTCAATACAAAATATCCTCACTACAATAGTCTCTCAAAAGAGGAAAAAGAAACAACTAATCCACAGATGATCTCCTCTGAGGGGTACCGCTACTCTCCAACGACGGGTAGGGATCTAGCTCGCGACTCCCTCGCATGATCAACATCCGCAGAGTCGGCAACACCCGCTAAGACTCTGCAAAACAAAGGAGAGGAGAGGAAAAAGGGGGGGAAAACCCCCAAAGGGTGTGAGAACTACACCAAAAAGGGAGTTCTCAGTGGGTACCACCGCCAGACTCGACGGTCTGCCCACCAAGTACTCAAGAGACAAAAACTAACCCAAGTCATAAGACTGAAATGAGTAGGCTGGAGACTCTCGATAGCTGCCCTGCCCCTAACTAAAGGCAAAAAGGGGGAGAACCAAACAGTGGTATGCAACCACTAGCACATGAAGTGCACCATCGACCCAATCGAGCTGACTGCCACATCTGGTCCAGTCAAACCTGCATCCACCTACAACCACCTCCCGCTGACAGGCAGGAATTACGTAGGGCGTCCAAACGGACTAGCTCGCTATCGAGTAGAGGATCATGCAGGCTATGGTCAAAATCCACGCTCTCTCTCAGAACGGATAGAATCATGATGCTCAACCTCTCACACGGCGGTCAAAGTACTCGCAACGACACGGGACCACCGTCAACCAGACGGCTCTCAACAGTACTATCACTGGTCTACTACCAGTCTGCACTCGGCCCCCAGGCACGAGTGTAACAATAAAAGTATTTGACCGCAATGAACTCAATCGAATGAACCGGTATAAAACCCGGTACTGCCTGCTCTGTCACCAATCTCCCGAACTCAGTATCTCCACTGTCCAAATGACCGGAACCCAACACGGTCTGACCGGCACCCGACACGGTCTGACCGGAACCCAACACGGTCTGACCGGAACCCAACACGGTCTGAAGCCTACTCCGGAGCGGCACTCGAGGGGAGCTACCCACACGAGTAAAGCATCTCTGTCATCAATGTCACCAGTATCTCTAAACAGCAGGACTTGATCATCAATCTGATCAAAGTGGGAAAACTCAACCACCAAGGAAAGACCCGACCTCAATCGGATGCAACTGAACGATAAGTGGGAAACTCCATCCACTAAAGAAAACTGATACCCAATCAGGTGCATAGAGAAACATCCGGTCAACTGCCCAATATCCGCGGTTGCCGCAAAGCCCCACAACTAAGCCAACCTGTCCCAGACACGAAGTCCTGACTACCCTATCCAGACCCCTGCTCGAACCCGAGCAACACTGTCCACTTGACTAGCAAAGGCGGAGAAAGGAAAAGCATGGTTTCTCCTAAGTCAAGTTTCCATAAGTAGTGCAGCAGTAAAAGATGGCCTAACTACATGACCATACAAGCATGCAAAAGTCCTCAAAGAAATAAAAGGGGGGGGGGGGGTAAAGCATAATAATAGATCCTTTAGGAATAAACAACATGCCGGAATCCCAAAACTAGACCTGTCCACAATTCAAGGTTCAGCAATAGAACGATCATAATAACTCCTCAGAGTACAAATCCGCACATAGCTACGAAATCCTGTCCCAAAGCATAAACCAACCACATGAAAGGCTATGTGCTAACATGGCATGTTACATAATCTCATAGGGTAACATTATCCTAGGTAAGCTTACACTAGTCATCACATAGATGTCCAAGACATGCAAGTCCTCAATATACCTCATAAATACTATTCTTGCAATCATTTATACAAATATCATTATCAAGCTTACCTACTTACCAACATAAACCATGTACCCTAAACATGCATGCATCAGTCATAGAGGGGTGACATCCCCACAAGTGCACTTATATTTGCCACAACATATTCATTGCCTTAAACAGTTACTGATAATAAGCTTACCCACCTGAAGCGCTTAAACCAAGGCAAACCTGAAGTCGGTGAAGTGGGTAGACGCCCAGGGTCCAAAATCTGCCAACATAACACCCTCGGTACAAGTCGCGCAAGCCTTGGCTCCAAACAACTGAAAACACCCCTGAGTACATCAATAAGGCTCAACATTACACTTTTATTCCAAAATTAACCAAGTATACACAATCTGAAAATCAGTCCAAAAGTCGTGCTTATTACACCTGCCGAAAGTGCCCAGAAAAATCCAATAAAAATACCACAGCAATCCTCGCGTCGATACCTTCGAAACGAGTACCTGCATGTCCAATTCCGAGCCCCGTAGGCCGAGTTACAAATTCCACAGTAAAGGTGCGCAAAACCACACAGCAACATAACTGTAATCCCATTTACAGATAAGGGGAAGAACATATACCTTCGGGCAAAACTCAGAAAAATCCAATAAAAATACTGTGATATTCCTTACGCCGAGTAGATGAAAAAAGTGTATAAGCACGTCGTCAAACAATGCCCGGTTGCGGAGATAACGCCGAAATACCAAGCCGCTGTCCAAATCCCCTTCACAGAAATGGGGTCACAGTAAGCTCGAACAAACACCTCGAAAAGCGCGAAATGAGGGAAAGCTGAAAATACCAAGATCGTAGACCTGTCCGTCGCGAATCCAGCGGCGAAGAAATCACGCGAAAAGGTGGTCGGAGTAGGCCGGGGGAGCTCGCGCACCGAAACGAGACGAAGGGGAACCCAAAAGGACGAGCGTCGCGCCACGCCGTAAAAATGGAAACCTCGATAAGAGTGCCACCAAAAATCCCAAAACTTTGCAGAAGGATGCAGCCAAACTCGGGGATCATCTTTGCTGAAGGCACCCAGGCGAGAGGAGGCTCGGAAATGGCGGAAAAAGGGGAAAGAAGGAGGCTCGGATCGCTTTATAGGCTGCAGAAACAATTGAAGAAATACCGGATATGTCCCAATTTCCGGGCGCAGGGAACTTTCGGGCGCGCACTGTAGCAGCCCGAAATCCCCGCGCGCGAGCACTGTAGCCGCCCGAATCCACCCTGGGCCTCCACGTCGCCCGCCAAACAGGCGACAGCAACCCCCGCCGCTCCCCGCGCGACACGTGGCGCCCCCCAGACGCCGACACGTGTCCACCCCAAGCGCGGGAACCGCCCGACAACGCGCCCACATGCGCTCTGCGCCCGCCGCCTGCGCCTCTGCGCGCACGCTTCCCGAGGCGCCCGCAGGTGCACCGTGGACCGGGTGCACGTGGACCGGCCAACCGGTGTGCGCCACGTGTCCCCCCACCGGTCCACCGTACACCCGCCTATCCCGTGGACCGCGCCCGCTGCGCCGGCCCAACCGGGAACCGCCACGTGGCCCGCGACCGGTGCACGCCTCCGCGGTGGACCGCGCACCCGCCGCTACCTGCTCCGCCGCGCTCCGCCGCTGCCCGCCGCCGCCGCCGGTGCCGGAACAGTACCCTTGCCTCGAAAAACGTGCCGAATCACCCGGACTCCGGAAAAAGCAAGTGAATAGTCCATTTTCATCGTTTTCGTGCGCTGAATCCAAATCTGAAGTCCAATTTGCCAAATTCCAACTCTAAAAATTGCCGAAGGCATCCGGGAAGATGTTCCTTGATCCAAACTTCGTGCTGGGTCCTATTTTAATATCCATGGCGCGCGAAACCACTTCTGGAGCTCCGACGGAGTCCACCGATCACCCACGTGATCCATTTAACACACTGAGCCCAACACTAATGTCCAATTGGGGCACCAATCCCACCAACATGCCACATAGGCCTCCGGGAGCTGTAGATGAACCAGTAATCTCGTCGTGGGGATCCGGGTCCCCACAATACCGAGCCTGACGAGGCTGCGATGATGCGCCTAGTTCATATACTAGAGGTCGCTTGATACCCCTGGCCGAGCTACCATGGGGTCACTGTGTGAGATATCGAGTTTGTCCGTTTGGACACCCTGGTTGATACACCAGGGGGCGCAGGCTTGACTCGACTGGACCCTGTGGGGCAGTCGCTGAGATTTGGGTTACACTGAGAGAGTGATGGCGTAGCATGTGTCATAGTAGAGCGTCTTGGGCTTAGTACTTGTGACATATTGTCAGCAGTGAGTGACTGCATACCATCATCCATAGTCTCTTCCTTTTGAGCATAGTAGATAGAGGCATGATAGCTGTAGATTCTTTTCCAGCTTATTTATATTATCATCAGTCTTTTCTATTATCTTATGCCTCTCGTAGACTTAGTGGGCAGACCGTGGTTTTTGGAGACGGTACCCACTGAGAACTACTGTAGGATGTAGTTCTCACACCCTCTGTCGGTGACAGGTTGCTGAGGCTTTCTTCCGTTCCTGCTGGGCTTGACTGGCCGGACCGAGGACAGGGAATCGCGTGATAGTTCCCTACCAGCATTGTTACTTTAGAGAGAGGTAGATGTACCATCCCGGATTGTGGGAGTTGGTTATGTTTCCTGTTAGCTATCTCCCATTTGGATTTGTAGATGTTGTATAGGCGGACTTCTATTTGTATCATCTATTTTTGGGGAGATAGGCTATGTGTTGTTGCAACTTTGTAGTTGTGAATTTTTATAGTACACCTTTTTATCCGCTCTGATATCTGTGTAGCTGTAGTTTTGTCTTTTGCAGGCTAGACGCTTCGTCTGTACGGCGTTTCCGTACAGATGGCGGATCTGTTAGCGAGCCCGGGTCGCAGTTTCGACCCCGGGGCGTGACAGATTAGAGTGGTATCGGAGCCTAGGATGTAGGTCATTGAGGACTTAGAAACCCTAAGCTTGTGGTTGGACATTAGGATGACTACGTGAGAGTCTTGACGTTTAGCGAGAGTCCAGATTGAGTTTTTACCTCTCCCTCGGGTTGGGATGAGTGATTTGATATGTTATTCTCTCAAAGTGATTATGTTGGCTGCAGACAACATAATACTTTAGGAAGGATAACAAAATTTAGACTCTCGCTGGATTGGGTCGTATGGTTGTTATGTCCTGACATTCGTTTTTGTTTCAGTTACCTGCGATGCCGCCGAGACGTCGTGTTGCGACGAGTAGGCGTTCGACCTTGGGTGAGGAGGCCGAGCAGGCCGGGCAGAGCGAGGTGCAGGAGCTGCGGGCTCTGGTGGCCCAGATGTCTGAGGCGTTGCGGCGCCAGGAGGTGGCGGCCAGGCGCCAGGAGGAAAATATGGAGCGCATGATGCGCATGCTGGAGCAGAGGGCACCTCCTGTGGCACCACCATCAGTACCTCCGGATACGACATCCTCGACCTCGTCACAGATTCCTCCGTTGACAGAGACAGAGCAGAGGGAACTCATGGATCGACTATCCTTTATCAGCAAATTTCACCCCCCGCGGTTCGCAGGTCAGAGTTCGGAGCCGTGGGAGGTTGAGAACTGGATTGCGGCCATGGAGAAATTGTTTGAGAACACCTTCATCAAGGAAGAACATCTGGTTTATTTGGGGGCGCACTTTTTGGAGCAGGACGCCGAGACTTGGTGGCGTCGAGTTCGTCCAGTGGGACCACCGGGAGTACAGTTATTGACGTGGGCGGAATTTCGTGCTTTGCTACTCAGAGCCTATTTTCCTGATAGTGCAAAGCAGAAATTAGAAGGGGATCTTCGACGATTGCAGCAGGGTGATCGACCACTTCATGAGTACGTTACCGAGTTTCAGCGGTTATTGAGCGGTGTGCCTCATGTTGCCCGGGATGAGGTCCAGAGGGTTGATCTTTTTGAGAGAGGGTTGCATCCGGATATTTATCCCCTTGTGCATTCGCGTAGAGCGCCGACTCTGGATGCGGCTATTGAGCATGCTCAGTGGGTTTCCCGAGGCACAGCGGTTATGTCAGAGAGGGACAGAGCGCCAGGACCCAGCTCCGGGGTAAGGCATCCGGTATCGCCTGATTTTGGACAGTCTAATAGATTGGGACCCCCGGGGCCGCCACCATCCCAGTCTGAGGGTCGTGGATTTCAGAGAGGGCGGAGATCAGGAGGTCCCCCACAGCCGAGGCACCAGCAGCAGTTTCAGGCTGTGTGTGTCATTTGCGGAGGACCGCATGCAGTACAGCAGTGTGATCATAGGCAGGGGCGATGCTTTTCGTGTGGACAGTCGGGGCATTTCCAGGCAGGATGCCCTCAGGTAGTACTTTCGGTGATGCCGCTTGCGACGGCACCCCCGCTACCTCTTCCGGAGGAAGGAGCTCCTCCGACTTACCGCCAGCCAGATGAGGTCACGACGTCGAGGCAGTCAGCACGACGATCACCCACATCGAGAGGATGAGTTTGGGCTGCTCGTTTGGTGGGCGCCAGGTTAGCGGATCGCTTGGTACTTGGTATGACTTCCTTTCCTAGTGGTTGAGATCAGAGTTTTGCACCCCTACATGGTTGAGTTGGTGGATTGTGGTTTTGGGTTGCGGCCACAGCAGGGACAGCTTCAACATCTCTCTCTCCTTGTTTTCCCGTTTTAACACCGAAAGTAGCAAACGGAGCGAAAAATTTCGAAGGACTACTCCAGAAATGGAGGCGATGCTGGAACCTGTTCTTGTTTGATCGGGGTGAAGGCATCGGTCCTTGGGAAATTTTGGACTTTTCGCTATTTTCGGTTGCTTTTCAAATTGAGAGAGAATTGGAGTTGATGTTAGTCCTGATGTGGGTTTCTTGTGGTAGGGTGTGTGTTTTGGTTTCGAGGACGAAACCTTTTGAAGGAGGGGAGAATGTAGAGTACCGGGTCTTTGGATAGCGCGCCGACCACACAGATGACTTGGAGCAGAGTGTTGCCTTGAGCATGTTGCATTTGAGTTTACAGTTGATGCCGGGTTGATTCGGATCAACGCGGAAGCTCCAGCTCGAATCGGGGTTTTTCCGGACTGACGCAGAGGATCCGGAGGCAAAAAGTGAGTCGGAATTGGCAATTTTGGAGCCGGTAATTGATTTGAGCACCCCGACTCAACGGACGAGCTTTTTGAAGAGAAAAAGCTATGGACACGTGTACTTTTGATTTACAGCGAGGTTCGGGAGGTTCCGGACTGACGCGGAGGACCCGGAGGCAAAAAGTGAGTCGGAACTGGCAATTTTGGAGCCGGTATTTGATTTGAGCACCCCGACTCAACGGACGAGCTTTTTGAAGAGAAAAAGCTGTGAGCGCGTGTATTTTTGATTTACAGCGGAGTTCGGGAGGTTTCGGACAGCGGCGGAGGGCCCGAAGGCAAAAAGTGAGTTGGAAGGGGCCAATTTGGAATATTTTATTAATATAATTAATGGATTGACTTTTGAGTTTGGGCTCGTGGCTGGGTGGCAGGGTGTATGGAGTGAGGTAAGTGGATCTTTTGGACTTAATTAAGCTGTGAAGGGGGTTTTAATTAAGGTTGGGCTTAATTAGTGGGTTATTTATGTTGGTTTGTAGCCTTCGGGGAGGTAACCTCACCTTGGGGTTACCTCACCTTCATCTTCATCACCACCACCTCTGCACCCAATCGAAGCTGAGAAAGAAAGGGAAAGAGAGAAAGAAGAAAGAAAGAGAGAAAAAAAGAAAGAAGAATTTGGAGAAAAGCTTGGTGGATTTGGAGCGATTTTTCGTTGGAGGTTAGTAATTTGGATTGTTTCTTTGTGAATGTTAATTTTAGAGTTGGATTTTAGCTTGGGTTTTTACTAAATTGCTTTGAGGAATTTTTTGGTATTTGTTTGGAGCTTTGGAATCTGAGGGTTTTATTTTACAAGCATGAAAAACAATAATGGGGTTTTGAACTTGATGTATTATTTGGGATTTTCGCATTTGAGTTGGAGCTTTGTTGATTGTTTTGTATTTGAAGCTTGGGATTTTGATGAATTTATTTTAAAGCATGAAAATGGAATTTTTGAGGTAATTTCAAATAATTTTTTTTAAAGAGATTTTTTTCCCGTCGCCGGCGGCCGCGCGCGCGGCGCCAGGGTGCCGCTGTTGGCAGCACCCTGCGGCGGCAGCGCTGCCAGGCCCCGCACAGGCGCACGCGGCATGGCCGCGCGCAGGAGCGCGCACGCGGCAGGGCCACGCGGGCCGCGCGCGGGCCTGCGCGGGCGCCGCGCGCAGCGCCGCAGGGCGCTGCGCGGCGCGCTCCGGCACCGCGCAGCAGGTCGCTGCGCGGCGCGGCTCTGTTTGGCGCCGCGCGGCGAGCCTCCCTCGTCGCGCGGCTGGGTTATCGCCGCTCGGCGTGCACCCGGACAGCGGGCTGCACCTCGGTTTGCGTGCCGGTGCTATTTTTTCGCCGTCGGGCGTCGTCTTCGCCGTCGGCGCTGTTTTTCGCGAACAGTTTCGCGAGCGGTTTCGCTAGCAGTTTTCGCAGGGTTTTTCGCGAGCGGTTTTGCTAGCCGTTTTCGTAGGGTTTTTCGCGAGCGGTTTCGCTAGCAGTTTTTCGCGCAGGTTTTCGCGCAGGTTTTCGCTGTTTTACGCGAGCAGTTGTGCGAGCAGTTTCGCATGCTGCCTTTGCGGTCTCGCAAGCAGTTTTTCGGCGACAGAGCTGTTTTTCGCCGTCGGGCGCTATTTTTCGCCGACGGTGCTGTTTTTCGTCGTCGGGCGCAGTTTTTCGCCGACGGAGCTGTTTTTCGCCGTCAGGCGCAGTTTTTCGCCGACGGAGGCTGGTTTTCGCCGCCGCGCTGTCAGGCCCCTCTTTCAACCGTCAACGGGCCTGACCTTGTCAATAATGCATCGAGTCTGTAAATGTTGTCGGACACGGCGTCGACATAGGATTTTCCCTTTTTTGGGTGGGCATTTACTTGTAAATGGGCATCCGTTTGGCACCCGTGGGTTCGATTGTGCTACACATCCAAAGGGGCATAGGCCTTTCGCGAACAATGGCCGCTTATGCGCCGGGTTGAGCCGGACGCGTGTCGGGCATGGGCCGGAGGCCTATTTTCCTATGGATGTGCGCCGCTCAAAAACGTACCCCTCGGTGAGCACCTTTGTACCCCCGGGGTGCCAAAGGGGTGGATGCCCCTATAGGGTAGTACGGGATGGTTTGATTGATGTGCATTAAGTGAGCCGGCTCCGCCTGAAAGTGGGAGTGTCATTGGTGTTCATTTTGCCTCAACGGCCGGCGCCCGACCAAGTCGAGTCGTGTCCCTCTTCGTTGTAATCCATTTTCGCTAATCAATAAAATACCGGTTGTTTGTGCTTACTTACAGGACCATTGCTTGCCTTTCTCTCGATTCTCGCTCGATTCAACTCGCCGAGTTGTGCCTCGGGACGGTTTTGGCTGGCTCGTTCGTGCAGGTGACGGACGAGCGCCGCACGGGTTTCGCCAAGCGATTCTAACCCCGTGACAAGTGGTATCAGAGCCCGGGATTCGACCGAGACGGCATGGCGCGTGGCAAATCCCATGCCGCGGAGACGAGCACGGCTACCCAACAAACAGCGACGGTGGAACGAGCCGCGACGGTGGAACGAGCCGCGGCGGTGGACAACGAAGACCAAGGTGAATCCGAAAGGCATCGGAGTAACCGGGAACGATTAGCCGACTTGGAACTGCAGGTTGCTCGGATGGACGATCGGGTGGCGAGGATGTTCGTGCACGAGGATCGAATCGTCGCGATCGAGAAGACGCTGTCCCAAGTCGTCGAGCAATTGGACCAACTGCAGGAGAACACGAAGGACGCGGTCATGCACCTAAAGGAGCAATCCACCGAATTGTTCGCACGGGTCAGCGTGCTGACGAGGGCAGTGGGCAACGCTCCAACCGCAACCCATGGCGAGGGGCCTGCGGGGCGGGTTCGTGTGCCAGAACCGCGCTCCTTCCGTGGAGCTCGTGATGCGAAGGAACTCGAGAACTTTCTCTTCGACATGGAGCAATACTTCCGTGCCGTCCGCCCGGAAAGTGAAGAAACGAAGGTGACGTTCGCAACGATGTACCTCGACGGGGACGCCAAGCTTTGGTGGAGGACCCGCTACGAGGACATCCAAGCGGGGCGATGCACCATCGCCACTTGGGAGGATTTAAAGAGAGAGTTGAAGGTTCAGTTCTTGCCGGAGAATGTTGAATTCATCGCGCGGCGGGCCTTGCGAAGACTCACCCACTCAGGGTCGATTCGAGAGTATGTGAAGCAGTTCTCCGCCCTGATGCTCGACATTCGTGACATGTCAGAGAAAGACAAGCTCTTCCACTTCCTGGAAGGGTTGAAGCCGTGGGCTCAGACGGAACTCCGTCGACAGAATATCCAAGACTTGGCTGCGGCCCAGGGGGCGGCGGAGCGGCTAACGGACTATTCGGCAACCGAGCACCCGAAGAAGAAACCCACGGGCAATGCCTCCAAATCCTATAAAGCAAAGGGAAAAGGAGCGGCGCCCGCGGAGCGAAGGGGAGCTGGACCGAAAGGCCCGAAGACGTCGAAGCCGTCCGAAGAAGGGTGTTTTCTGTGTGGAGGTCCTCACTTCGTCAAGGCATGCCCTCAGAGGAAGTCCCTCAATGCAGTGCAGGCGAGGGATTCCGACTTCGACGAAGAGCCAGAAGAGGCGGAGGAGACCGACGGCATCCGAATGGGGGCGCTTCGATTGCTTAACGCCCTCAAGGGTCAAGCGGGGGAGAAAGGCAAAACCCCCATGCCGAAGGTAAAGGCCTCCGTCCCAAAGGAGAGCAAAACAAGCGAGCTGATGTACGTGGACATTAAGCTCAATGGCAAAGTGACTAGGGCCATGGTGGACACGGGGGCCACCCACAACTTCATTGCGACGGGTGAAGCCGAGCGGATCGGGCTTAGCCTTAGCAGGGATGGAAGCCGCATGAAGGCGGTGAACTCAAAAGCCCAACCGATTGCGGGCGTGGCGAAGGAGGTGTTGATAGAGATTGGGTCGTGGTCGGGGTGGACCAACCTTATGTCAGCGCCACTGGACGACTTCCAAGTTATTCTGGGTATGGAGTTTTTGCAAGCGTCTAGAGGGGTGCCAGTGCCCTTCCTGGACACCCTATGTTTAATGGGGAGCGACTCCCCATGTGTTATCCCGATAAAGCGGAAGACGGTGGACGCCAAGCAGATCTCAGCACTCCAGTTGAAGAGGGGTGTGAGGAAAGGTGACCTGACATTCGTGGCGGCTATGAAGCTGGAGACCATAGAGGAGGGGGAAACATCATGGCCACCACAAGTGGCGAAGCTTCTGAAGGAATTCAAAGATGTGATGCCCCCGAAATTGCCAAAATCTCTACCTCCCAAACGTGCGGTGGACCATCGGATTGAGCTCGAGCCAGGCGCGAGGCCTCCAGCTCGCTCTCCCTACCGTATGTCCCCCCCGGAGTTGGCGGAACTTCGGAAGCAACTTGACGAGCTGCTCGCAGGTGGACTCATCCGCAACTCAAAGGCACCATTTGGGGCCCCGGTACTCTTCCAGAAGAAACAGGATGGAAGCCTGCGATTATGCGTGGATTACCGGGCTCTGAATAAGGTGACAATCAAGAACAAGTACCCGATCCCACTCATCGCGGACTTGTTTGATCAGTTGGGGAAGGCGCGGTACTTCTCCAAGCTCGACTTGCGGTCTGGTTACTGGCAGGTTCGGATTTCAGAAGGGGATGAGGCGAAGACAACGTGCGTTACGAGGTACGGGGCGTTCGAATTCTTGGTGATGCCGTTTGGCCTAACGAATGCCCCAGCCACCTTCTGCACCCTGATGAACCAACTCTTCCACGACTACCTGGACAAGTTCGTGGTGATATACCTGGATGACATCGTCGTCTACAGCCAGACACTGGAGGAGCATGTGGAGCACCTTCGAACTGTTTTCGAAACCTTGAAGGAGCACTCCCTTTTTGTGAAGAAGGAGAAGTGCTATTTTGCTCAACAGGAGATTATGTTTTTGGGCCATCGAGTGGGTGATGGTTGCATAAGTATGGATGAGGAGAAAATTCGTGCTATCAAGGAATGGAGAGCGCCTACCAAAGTGACTGAACTTCGGTCGTTCCTTGGGCTTGTCAACTACTATAGGCGGTTCATCGCTAGTTACTCGCGGAGGGCGGTGCCGCTGACGGACTTGCTTCGTAAGGACCGACCTTGGAGGTGGTCGGAGGATTGCCAAAGAGCCTTCGACGATTTGAAGGCAGCTGTGATGGAGGGGCCCGTACTTAGTCTACCTGATCACTCACTCCCGTTCGAAGTCCACACTGACGCCTCGGATTTCGCCATTGGAGGCGTACTTGTCCAAGAAGGCCATCCTGTGGCATTCGAGAGCCGAAAGTTGAACGACACGGAACGGCGATATGCAGTCCATGAAAAGGAGATGACGGCAATGGTGCACTGTCTCCGGGTGTGGAGGCATTATCTCTTGGGCTCGCAATTTGTGGTCCGAACGGACAATGTTGCTCTGAGTTATTTCCAAACCCAGAAGGTGCTCACCCCAAAGCAAGCGCGATGGCAAGACTTCCTAGCGGAGTTCGATATGGTGTTGCAATACAAGCCGGGACGATGCAATCAAGTGGCCGACGCTCTGAGCCGTAGAGCCGAACTTGCCGCTCTCAAGGCGATTTCGACTGAAAGGGCAAGCCAAGTACAGGCGACGTTGCAGGAGCGGATCCGCGGAGGATTGAAGAAAGATCCCTTGGCGGTGACCTTGAAGCAACTGATAGACAATGGAAAGGCACGAAGATTCTGGGTCCAGGACGGCCTCATCAAAACTAAGGGAGATCGAGTGTACGTCCCTCGGGCGGACAATCTGAGGAGAGAGCTGCTCCGTGAGTGCCATGACACTCTGTGGGCAGGCCACCCTGGCGTACAACGAACTCTGGCCCTTATGGAGAGGGCTTACTATTGGCCGAAGATGGGGGAGGATGTCGAAGATTATGTGCGCACTTGCCTCACATGTCAACAGGATAAGGTGGAGCGTGACAAGCCATGCGGGCTGTTGGAACCGCTACCTGTGCCGGAGCGGCCTTGGGAGAGCGTCTCACTCGACTTCATTGCCAGTCTACCAAAGGTGGGGGAGATCGGTTCCGTACTAGTGGTGGTGGACCGATTTTCGAAGTATGCTACTTTCATCCCCGCGCCCTTGCACTGCACTGCCGAGGAGGCGGCCCAACTATTCCTGAAGCATGTAGTGAAGTTCTGGGGAATTCCGCAGAACATCGTCAGCGACAGAGATCCTCGCTTCCTGGGACGCTTGTGGACGGAACTCTTCAAGTTGTTGGGATCCAAACTATACTTCTCCACGAGTTTGCACCCTCAGACGGACGGCCAAACTGAAAGAATAAACGCTCTACTGGAGCAATACCTTCGGCACTTTGTCAGTGCCAATCAACGAGACTGGGTGAAGCTTCTGGACGTAGCCCAGTTTTCGTACAACTTGCAGCGGAGCTCTGCAACAAACAAAAGCCCCTTCGAGATCATCACTGGACAACAGCCGTCGACACCTCACACGCTGGTCATCGGGTATACCGGCAGCAGCCCCTCAGCGTACCACGTTGCCAAGGAGTGGCATCGTAATGCTGAAATTGCCCGAGCCTACTTGGAGAAAGCGGCGAGAACCATGAAGAAGTGGGCCGACAAGGACAGGCGGCCTCGAGACTACTGCATCGGCGACGAGGTGCTGATCAAGCTCCAACCAGCATCCCTGAAGGTGTTCCGGAAGGTTCACAAAGGGCTCGTCCGAAAATACGAAGGCCCCTTCCTCATCACGGGCAAGGTGGGAAAGGTCTCCTACCGTGTGCAGCTCCCGGCGTGGCTTAAAATCCACCCGGTCTTCCATACGAGCTGTCTCAAGCCCTATCATGCCGACCGCGAGGACACCTCAAGAAACATCTCCACTCGCCTCCCCCCCACAATCTCCTCTGTCGAGAGGCGAGTCGAAGAAATTATGGCGGACCGAGCGCGGACACTTCCCAATGGAGCAGCGGAGAAGGAGTTCCTCGTCAAGTGGAAGAACCTACCAAGAGCTGAAGCCAGCTGGGAACCAGAAAGCGCCCTTCGGCATGAAGACAACAAGATCCAGGAGTACCAGCAGAAGACCCAGGCGGAAACGTCGGGATGATCCAACCGCACAGGAGGTACAACTGAAGACCTCGACGAGGGCGTCGAGGAATCAAGTGGGGGAGTCTGTCAGGCCCCTCTTTCAACCGTCAACGGGCCTGACCTTGTCAATAATGCATCGAGTCTGTAAATGTTGTCGGACACGGCGTCGACATAGGATTTTCCCTTTTTTGGGTGGGCATTTACTTGTAAATGGGCATCCGTTTGGCACCCGTGGGTTCGATTGTGCTACACATCCAAAGGGGCATAGGCCTTTCGCGAACAATGGCCGCTTATGCGCCGGGTTGAGCCGGACGCGTGTCGGGCATGGGCCGGAGGCCTATTTTCCTATGGATGTGCGCCGCTCAAAAACGTACCCCTCGGTGAGCACCTTTGTACCCCCGGGGTGCCAAAGGGGTGGATGCCCCTATAGGGTAGTACGGGATGGTTTGATTGATGTGCATTAAGTGAGCCGGCTCCGCCTGAAAGTGGGAGTGTCATTGGTGTTCATTTTGCCTCAACGGCCGGCGCCCGACCAAGTCGAGTCGTGTCCCTCTTCGTTGTAATCCATTTTCGCTAATCAATAAAATACCGGTTGTTTGTGCTTACTTACAGGACCATTGCTTGCCTTTCTCTCGATTCTCGCTCGATTCAACTCGCGGAGTTGTGCCTCGGGACGGTTTTGGCTGGCTCGTTCGTGCAGGTGACGGACGAGCGCCGCACGGGTTTCGCCAAGCGATTCTAACCCCGTGACAGCGCGCTGTTTTCGCCGTCGGAGTCTGTTTTTCGCCGTCGGGCGCTGGTTTTCGCTGACGGAGGCTGTTTTCGCCGACGGAGGCTGGATTTCGCCGCCGCGCGCTGTTTTCGCCGTCGGAGTCTGTTTTTCACCGTCGGGCAGGGTTTTCGCTGTCGGAGGCTGTTTTCGCCGACGGAGGTTGGTTTTCGCCGCCGCGCGCTATTTTCGCCGTCGGAGTCTGTTTTTCACCGTCGGGCGCTGGTTTTCGCTGACGGAGGCTGTTTTCGCCGACGGAGGCTGTTTTTCGCCGTCGGATGCTCGGTTTTGACCGTTTTGATTGATTTTGCGATTTCTTCGCTTCTGGCAGCTTGCGGTGCGGTTTTTAGCTTCCGCCGGGGGCGATTGTAGGTTTTTCCGTCGCGTGGACCCGCGGGCTTGTTTCGGGACATCCGCGGAGCGCGCGGTCGTGTGGTTGGTCGCTGCGTGCTCCGATTTGCGTGTGGATTCTGGCATCGGGCTTCGTGTTGCGTGCGGACCCCTTGAAGGCCAGGTAATCCCGCTGAGCCCAATTGCAAGTGTCGACAAGCAATTGGGGGCGAGCTGAGGTGGGTTGGTTTTTCTCTCCAAGTCTACGGACTTCCTTCTAATTCTATTGTGATAGGATTGCATGCTAGTTTAAGTGTTTTCTTGGAACTTAACTAGCACCCCCGTCATATGTGCATGTGTTTGACCAGACCAATAGAGAACCTTAATCTGGGCTAGGTTCTTTTATGTTTTAGACATCCCACACCGTGCATATCCTTCTGGACATAGTGTTCCTCGCCCGGGTAGTGGGCCGAGTGGTCAGAGTGTTGTGGGACGGGTGTTGCACTCGGGCCGGGGGGCCGAGTGGGGTCTGGTGGCTGGGTTAGGCCAGTGTTAGTGCGTGGGGAACCGTTTCAGGTAAACGGTGGTCCCGGGGTTTTCCTTTCCGCTGTTCTTCTCGTCACCACCCTGTTGTGATCGTGGTGCACGTGTGTTAGCAGGACCTTGAACCCAGAACCTTTTTTGGACGAATAGATGATTTTGGTCAGGCAGTGATTTCTTCCAAGCCCCGCAAAGTCGCCTGAGTCTGTTCTTGTTTGATAGGACGAGGGCGTTAGCTCTTCGAGGCTTGGGCATAAAACTTGATTTCAAAGGGTTTTCCTAAAAAGACTAAAAATCATTAAAAGATGGATTTCTCTCAGATTGAATGGTTTTCTGAAATAAATGACATGGTTTCTTATAAACTTATCTACCCGAGCGGATTCGAGTGATCTGGGTTCTAAGGGCTGTTCTCTTTCTTGGGGGCGTAGGTGTTAGTCTCCTGGGGTTTCGGACCCTTCGTAGATCTGGCTGTGGAGCATCTCCGGCCATGAGTTGTGTGTCGAGTTCTGTAGGGTGTTCTTGTGGGAGCCGTTGGGAGAGACGGTGGTCCCAGCTGTGTGGTACTTTCGTTGAGCGGGTCAGTGTTGTGAGTTTGAGTCGTGGAGGGTTCTCCGACTGAGTTGTGCTTTGAGCATCGAGATACCGATCTGTTTGATCGAGGACTATAGCCTGCAGGAGCCGCTTGTGAGACAGTGTTACTGATGAGATACTTGAGTTCGGTGGGGTCGCACCCCTCGAGCTACGCCCCGGGTGCGTTGATGATTCCGAGCCTGATGAGGCTGCGATGATGATACCGAGCCTGACGAGGCTGCGATGATGCGCCTAGTTCATATACTAGAGGTCGCTTGATACCCCTGGCCGAGCTACCATGGGGTCACTGTGTGAGATATCGAGTTTGTCCGTTTGGACACCCTGGTTGATACACCAGGGGGCGCAGGCTTGACTCGACTGGACCCTGTGGGGCAGTCGCTGAGATTTGGGTTACACTGAGAGAGTGATGGCGTAGCATGTGTCATAGTAGAGCGTCTTGGGCTTAGTACTTGTGACATATTGTCAGCAGTGAGTGACTGCATACCATCATCCATAGTCTCTTCCTTTTGAGCATAGTAGATAGAGGCATGATAGCTGTAGATTCTTTTCTAGCTTATTTATATTATCATCAGTCTTTTCTATTATCTTATGCCTCTAGTAGACTTAGTGGGCAGACCGTGGTTTTTGGAGACGGTACCCACTGAGAACTACTGTAGGATGTAGTTCTCACACCCTCTGTCGGTGACAGGTTGCTGAGGCTTTCTTCCGTTCCTGCTGGGCTTGACTGGACGGACCGAGGACAGGGAGTCGCGTGATAGTTCCCTACCAGCATTGTTACTTTAGAGAGAGGTAGATGTACCATCCCGGATTGTGGGAGTTGGTTATGTTTCCTGTTAGCTATCTCCCATTTGGATTTGTAGATGTTGTATAGGCGGACTTCTATTTGTATCATCTGTTTTTGGGGAGATAGGCTATGTGTTGTAGCAACTTTGTAGTTGTGAAATTTTATAGTACAGCTTTTTATCCGCTCTGATATCTGTGTAGCTGTAGTTTTGTCTTTTGCAGGCTAGACGCTTCGTCTGTACGGCAGTTTCCGTACAGATGGCTGATCTGTTAGCGAGCCCGGGTCGCAGTTTCGACCCCGGGGCGTGACAGATTAGAGTGGTATCGGAGCCTAGGATGTAGGTCATTGAGGACTTAGAAACCCTAGGCTTGTGGTTGGACATTAGGATGACTACGTGAGAGTCTTGACGTTTAGCGAGAGTCCAGATTGAGTTTTTACCTCTCCCTCGGGTTGGGATGAGTGATTTGATATGTTATTCTCTCAAAGTGATTATGTTGGCTGCAGACAACATAATACTTTAGGAAGGATAACAAAATTTAGACTCTCGCTGGATTGGGTCGTATGGTTGTTATGTCCTGACATTCGTTTTTGTTTCAGTTACCTGCGATGCCGCCGAGACGTCGTGTAGCGACGAGTGGGCGTTCGACCTTGGGTGAGGAGGCCGAGCAGGCCGGGCAGAGCGAGGTGCAGGAGCTGCGGGCTCTGGTGGCCCAGATGTCTGAGGCGTTGCGGCGCCAGGAGGTGGCGGCCAGGCGCCAGGAGGAAAATATGGAGCGCATGATGCGCATGCTGGAGCAGAGGGCACCTCCTGTGGCACCACCATCAGTACCTCCGGATACGACATCCTCGACCTCGTCACAGATTCCTCCGTTGACAGAGACAGAGCAGAGGGAACTCATGGATCGACTATCCTTTATCAGCAAATTTCACCCCCCGCGGTTCGCAGGTCAGAGTTCGGAGCCGTGGGAGGTTGAGAACTGGATTGCGGCCATGGAGAAATTGTTTGAGAACCCCTTCATCAAGGAGGAACATCTTGTTCATTTGGGGGCGCACTTTTTGGAGCAGGACGCCGAGACTTGGTGGCGTCGAGTTCGTCCAGTGGGACCACCGGGAGTACAGTTATTGACGTGGGCGGAATTTCGTGCTTTGCTACTCAGAGCCTATTTTCCTGATAGTGCAAAGCAGAAATTAGAAGGGGATCTTCGACGATTGCAGCAGGGTGATCGACCACTTCATGAGTACGTTACCGAGTTTCAGCGGTTATTGAGCGGTGTGCCTCATGTTGCCCGGGATGAGGTCCAGAGGGTTGATCTTTTTGAGAGAGGGTTGCATCCGGATATTTATCCCCTTGTGCATTCGCGTAGAGCGCCGACTCTGGATGCGGCTATTGAGCATGCTCAGTGGGTTTCCCGAGGCACAGCGGTTATGTCAGAGAGGGACAGAGCGCCAGGACCCAGCTCCGGGGTAAGGCATCCGGTATCGCCTGATTTTGGACAGTCTAATAGATCGGGACCCCCGGGGCCGCCACCATCCCAGTCTGAGGGTCGTGGATTTCAGAGAGGGCGGAGATCAGGAGGTCCCCCACAGCCGAGGCTCCAGCAGCAGTTTCAGGTTGTGTGTGTCATTTGCGGAGGACCGCATGCAGTACAGCAGTGTGATCATAGGCAGGGGCGATGCTTTTCGTGTGGACAGTCGGGGCATTTCCAGGCAGGATGCCCTCAGGTAGTACTTTCGGTGATGCCGCTTGCGACGGCACCCCCGCTACCTCTTCCGGAGGAAGGAGCTCCTCCGACTTACCGCCAGCCAGATGAGGTCACGACGTCGAGGCAGTCAGCACGACGATCACCCACATCGAGAGGATGAGTTTGGGCTGCTCGTTTGGTGGGCGCCAGGTTAGCGGATCGCTTGGTACTTGGTATGACTTCCTTTCCTAGTGGTTGAGATCAGAGTTATGCACCCCTACATGGTTGAGTTGGTGGATTGTGGTTTTGGGTTGCGGCCACAGCAGGGACAGCTTCAACATCTCTCTCTCCTTGTTTTCCGGTTTTAACACCGAAAGTAGCAAACGGAGCGAAAAATTTCGAAGGACTACTCCAGAAATGGAGGCGATGCTGGAACCTGTTCTTGTTTGATCGGGGTGAAGGCATCGGTCCTTGGGAAATTTTGGACTTTTCGCTATTTTCGGTTGCTTTTCAAATTGAGAGAGAGTTGGAGTTGATGTTAGTCCTGATGTGGGTTTCTTGTGGTAGGGTGTGTGTTTTGGTTTCGAGGACGAAACCTTTTGAAGGAGGGGAGAATGTAGAGTACCGGGTCTTTGGATAGCGCGCCGACCACACAGATGACTTGGAGCAGAGTGTTGCCTTGAGCATGTTGCATTTGAGTTTACAGTTGATGCCGGGTTGATTCGGATCAACGCGGAAGCTCCAGCTCGATTCGGGGTTTTTCCGGACTGACGCGGAGGATCCGGAGGCAAAAAGTGAGTCGAAACTGGCAATTTTGGAGCCGGTAATTGATTTGAGCACCCCGACTCAACGGACGAGCTTTTTGAAGAGAAAAAGCTGTGGACACGTGTACTTTTGATTTACAGCGAGGTTCGGGAGGTTCCGGACTGACGCGGAGGACCCGGAGGCAAAAAGTGAGTCGGAACTTGCAATTTTGGAGCCGGTATTTGATTTGAGCACCCCGACTCAACGGACGAGCTTTTTGAAGAGAAAAAGCTGTGAGCGCGTGTATTTTTGATTTACAGCGGAGTTCGGGAGGTTTCGGACAGCGGCGGAGGGCCCGAAGGCAAAAAGTGAGTTGGAAGGGGCCAATTTAGAATATTTTATTAATATAATTAATGGATTGACTTTTGAGTTTGGGCTCGTGGCTGGGTGGCAGGGTGTATGGAGTGAGGTAAGTGGATCTTTTGGACTTAATTAAGCTGTGAAGGGGGTTTTAATTAAGGTTGGGCTTAATTAGTGGGTTATTTATGTTGGTTTGTAGCCTTCGGGGAGGTAACCTCACCTTGGGGTTACCTCACCTTCATCTTCATCACCACCACCTCTGCACCCAATCGAAGCTGAGAAAGAAAGGGAAAGAGAGAAAGAAGAAAGAAAGAGAGAAAAAAAGAAAGAAGAATTTGGAGAAAAGCTTGGTGGATTTGGAGCGATTTTTCGTTGGAGGTTAGTAATTTGGATTGTTTCTTTGTGAATGTTAATTTTAGAGTTGGATTTTAGCTTGGGTTTTTACTAAATTGCTTTGAGGAATTTTTTGGTATTTGTTTGGAGCTTTGGAATCTGAGGGTTTTATTTTACAAGCATGAAAAACAATAATGGGGTTTTGAACTTGATGTATTATTTGGGATTTTCGCATTTGAGTTGGAGCTTTGTTGATTGTTTTGTATTTGAAGCTTGGGATTTTGATGAATTTATTTTAAAGCATGAAAATGGAATTTTTGAGGTAATTTCAAATAATTTTTTTTAAAGAGATTTTTTTCCCGTCGCCGGCGGCCGCGCGCGCGGCGCCAGGGTGCCGCTGTTGGCAGCACCCTGCGGCGGCAGCGCTGCCAGGCCCCGCGCAGGCGCGCGCGGCATGGCCGCGCGCATGAGCGCGCACGCGGCAGGGCCGCGCGGGCCGCGCGCGGGCCTGCGCGGGCGCCTCGCGCAGCGCCGCAGGGCGCTGCGCGGCGCGCTCCGGCACCGCGCAGCCGGTCGCTGCGCGGCGCGGCTTGGTTTGGCGCCGCGCGGCGAGCCTCCCTCGTCGCGCGGCTGGGTTGTCGCCGCTCGGCGTGCACCCGGACAGCGGGCTGCACCTCGGTTTGCGTGCCGGTGCTGTTTTTTCGCCGTCGGCGCTGTTTTTCGCGAACAGTTTCGCGAGCGGTTTCGCTAGCAGTTTTCGCAGGGTTTTTCGCGAGCGGTTTTTTTCTAGCAGTTTTCGTAGGGTTTTTCGCGAGCGGTTTCGCTAGCAGTTTTTCGCGTAGGTTTTCGCGCAGGTTTTCACTGTTTTTCGCGAGCAGTTGTGCGAGCAGTTTCGCATGCTGCCTTTGCGGTCTCGCAAGCAGTTTTTCGGCGACGGAGCTGTTTTTCGCCGTCGGGCGCTGTTTTTCGCCGACGGTGCTGTTTTTCGCCGTCGGGCGCAGTTTTTCGCCGACGGAGCTGTTTTTCGCCGTCAGGCGCAGTTTTTCGCCGACGGAGGCTGGTTTTCGCCGCCGCGCGCTGTTTTCGCCGTCGGAGTCTGTTTTTCGCCGTCGGGCGCTGGTTTTCGCTGACGGAGGCTGTTTTCGCCGACGGAGGCTGGTTTTCGCCGCCGCGCGCTGTTTTCGCCGTCGGAGTCTGTTTTTCACCGTCGGGCGCTGGTTTTCGCTGACGGAGGCTGTTTTCGCCGACGGAGGCTGGTTTTCGCCGCCGCGCGCTATTTTCGCCGTCGGAGTCTGTTTTTCACCGTCGGGCGCTGGTTTTCGCTGACGGAGGCTGTTTTCGCCGACGAAGGCTGTTTTTCGCCGTCGGATGCTCGGTTTTGACCGTTTTGATTGATTTTGCGATTTCTTCTCTTCTGGCAGCTTGCGGTGCGGTTTTTAGCTTCCGCCGGGGGCGGTTGTGGGTTTTTCCGTCGCGTGGACCCGCGGGCTTGTTTCGGGACATCCGCGGAGCGCACGGTCGTGTGGTTGGTCGCTGCGTGCTCCGATTTGCGTGCGGATTCTGGCATCGGGCTTCGTGTTGCGTGCGGACCCCTTGAAGGCCAGGTAATCCCGCTGAGCCCAATTGCAAGTGTCGACAAGCAATTGGGGGCGAGCTGAGGTGGGTTGGTTTTTCTCTCCAAGTCTACGGACTTCCTTCTAATTCTATTGTGATAGGATTGCATGCTAGTTTAAGTGTTTTCTTGGAACTTAACTAGCACCCCCGTCATATGTGCATGTGTTTGACCAGACCAATAGAGAACCTTAATCTGGGCTAGGTTCTTTTATGTTTTAGACATCTCACACCGTGCATATCCTTCTGGACATAGTGTTCCTCGCCCGGGTAGTGGGCCGAGTGGTCAGAGTGTTGTGGGACAGGTGTTGCACTCGGGCCGGGGGGCCGAGTGGGGTCTGGTGGATGGGTTAGGCCAGTGTTAGTGCGTGGGGAACCGTTTCAGGTAAACGGTGGTCCCGGGGTTTTCCTTTCCGCTGTTCTTCTCGTCACCACCCTGTTGTGACCGTGGTGCACGTGTGTTAGCAGGACCTTGAACACAGAACCTTTTTTGGACGAATACATGATTTTGGTCAGGCAGTGATTTCTTCCAAGCCCCGCAAAGTCGCCTGAGTCTGTTCTTGTTTGATAGGACGAGGGCGTTAGCTCTTCGAGGCTTGGGCATAAAACTTGATTTCAAAGGGTTTTCCTAAAAAGACTACAAATCATTAAAAGATGGATTTCTCTCAGATTGAATGGTTTTCTGAAATAAATGACATGGTTTCTTATAAACTTATCCACCCGAGCGGATTCGAGTGATCTGGGTTCTAAGTGCTGTTCTCTTTCTTGGGGGCGTAGGTGTTAGTCTCCTGGGGTTTCGGACCCTTCGTAGATCTGGCTGTGGAGCATCTCCGGCCATGAGTTGTGTGTTGAGTTCTGTAGGGTGTTCTTGTGGGAGCCGTTGGGAGAGACGGTGGTCCCACCTGTGTGGTACTTTCGTTGAGCGGGTCAGTGTTGTGAGTTTGAGTCGTGGAGGGTTCTCCGACTGAGTTGTGCTTTGAGCATCGAGATACCGATCTGTTTGATCGAGGACTATAGCCTGCAGGAGCCGCTTGTGAGACAGTGTTACTGATGAGATACTTGAGTTCGGTGGGGTCGCACCCCTCGAGCTACGCCCCGGGTGCGTTGATGATTCCGAGCCTGATGAGGCTGCGATGATGATACCGAGCCTGACGAGGCTGCGATGATGTGCCTAGTTCATATACTAGAGGTCGCTTGATACCCCTGGCCGAGCTACCATGGGGTCACTGTGTGAGATATCGAGTTTGTCCGTTTGGACACCCTGGTTGATACACCAGGGGGCGCAGACTTGACTCGACTGGACCCTGTGGGGCAGTCGCTGAGATTTGGGTTACACTGTGAGAGTGATGGCGTAGCATGTGTCATAGTAGAGCGTCTTGGGCTTAGTACTTGTGACATATTGTCAGCAGTGAGTGACTGCATACCATCATCCATAGTCTCTTCCTTTTGAGCATAGTAGATAGAGGCATGATAGCTGTAGATTCTTTTCCAGCTTATTTATATTATCATCAGTCTTTTCTATTATCTTATGCCTCTAGTAGACTTAGTGGGCAGACCGTGATTTTTGGAGACGGTACCCACTGAGAACTACTGTAGGATGTACTTCTCACACCCTCTGTCGGTGACAGGTTGCTGAGGCTTTCTTCCGTTCCTGCTGGGCTTGACTGGACGGACCGAGGACAGGGAGTCGCGTGATAGTTCCCTACCAGCATTGTTACTTTAGAGAGAGGTAGATGTACCATCCCGGATTGTGGGAGTTGGTTATGTTTCCTGTTAGCTATCTCCCATTTGGATTTGTAGATGTTGTATAGGCGGACTTCTATTTGTATCATCTGTTTTTGGGGAGATAGGCTATGTGTTGTTGCAACTTTGTAGTTGTGAAATTTTATAGTACAGCTTTTTATCCGCTCTGATATCTGTGTAGCTGTAGTTTTTTCTTTTGCAGGCTAGACGCTTCGTCTGTACGGCAGTTTCCGTACAGATGGCGGATCTGTTAGCGAGCCCGGGTCGCAGTTTCGACCCCGGGGCGTGACAGATTAGAGTGGTATCGGAGCCTAGGATGTAGGTCATTGAGGACTTAGAAACCCTAGGCTTGTGGTTGGATATTAGGATGACTACGTGAGAGTCTTGACGTTTAGCGAGAGTCCAGATTGAGTTTTTACCTCTCCCTCGGGTTGGGATGAGTGATTTGATATGTTATTCTCTCAAAGTGATTATGTTGGCTGCAGACAACATAATACTTTAGGAAGGATAACAAAATTTAGACTCTCGCTGGATTGGGTCGTATGGTTGTTATGTCCTGACATTCGTTTTTGTTTCAGTTACCTGCGATGCCGCCGAGACGTCGTGTAGCGACGAGTGGGCGTTCGACCTTGGGTGAGGAGGCCGAGCAGGCCGGGCAGAGCGAGGTGCTGGAGCTGCGGGCTCTGGTGGCCCAGATGTCTGAGGCGTTGCGGCGCCAGGAGGTGGCGGCCAGGCGCCAGGAGGAAAATATGGAGCGCATGATGCGCATGCTGGAGTAGAGGGCACCTCCTGTGGCACCACCATCAGTACCTCCGGATACGACATCCTCGACCTCGTCACAGATTCCTCCGTTGACAGAGACAGAGCAGAGGGAACTCTTGGATCGACTATCCTTTATCAGCAAATTTCACCCCCCGCGGTTCGCAGGTCAGAGTTCGGAGCCGTGGGAGGTTGAGAACTGGATTGCGGCCATGGAGAAATTGTTTGAGAACCCCTTCATCAAGAAAGAACATCTTGTTCATTTGGGGGCGCACTTTTTGGAGCAGGACGCCGAGACTTGGTGGCGTCGAGTTCGTCCAGTGGGACCACCGGGAGTACAGTTATTGACGTGGGCGGAATTTCGTGCTTTGCTACTCAGAGCCTATTTTCCTGATAGTGCAAAGCAGAAATTAGAAGGGGATCTTCGACGATTGCAGCAGGGTGATCGACCACTTCATTAGTACGTTACCGAGTTTCAGCGGTTATTGAGCGGTGTGCCTCATGTTGCCCGGGATGAGGTCCAGAGGGTTGATCTTTTTGAGAGAGGGTTGCATCCGGATATTTATCCCCTTGTGCATTCGCGTAGAGCGCCGACTCTGGATGCGGCTATTGAGCATGCTCAGTGGGTTTCCCGAGGCACAGCGGTTATGTCAGAGAGGGACAGAGCGCCAGGACCCAGCTCCGGGGTAAGGCATCCGGTATCGCCTGATTTTGGACAGTCTAATAGATCGGGACCCCCGGGGCCGCCACCATCCCAGTCTGAGGGTCGTGGATTTCAGAGAGGGCGGAGATCAGGAGGTCCCCCACAGCCGAGGCACCAGCAGCAGTTTCAGGTTGTGTGTGTCATTTGCGGAGGACCGCATGCAGTACAGCAGTGTGATCATAGGCAGGGGCGATGCTTTTCGTGTGGACAGTCGGGGCATTTCCAGGCAGGATGCCCTCAGGTAGTACTTTCGGTGATGCCGCTTGCGACGGCACCCCCGCTACCTCTTCCGGAGGAAGGAGCTCCTCAGACTTACCGCCAGCCAGATGAGGTCACGACGTCGAGGCAGTCAGGACGACGATCACCCACATCGAGAGGATGAGTTTGGGCTGCTCGTTTGGTGGGCGCCAGGTTAGCGGATCGCTTGGTACTTGGTATGACTTCCTTTCCTAGTGGTTGAGATCAGAGTTTTGCACCCCTACATGGTTGAGTTGGTGGATTGTGGTTTTGGGTTGCGGCCACAGCAGGGATAGCTTCAACATCTCTCTCTCCTTGTTTTCCCGTTTTAACACCGAAAGTAGCAAACGGAGCGAAAAATTTCGAAGGACTACTCCAGAAATGGAGGCGATGCTGGAACCTGTTCTTGTTTGATCGGGGTGAAGGCATCGGTCCTTGGGAAATTTTGGACTTTTCGCTATTTTCGGTTGCTTTTCAAATTGAGAGAGAGTTGGAGTTGATGTTAGTCCTGATGTGGGTTTCTTGTGGTAGGGTGTGTGTTTTGGTTTCGAGGACGAAACCTTTTGAAGGAGGGGAGAATGTAGAGTACCGGGTCTTTGGATAGCGCGCCGACCACACAGATGACTTGGAGCAGAGTTTTGCCTTGAGCATGTTGCATTTGAGTTTACAGTTGATGCCGGGTTGATTCGGATCAACGCGGAAGCTCCAGCTCGATTCGGGGTTTTTCCGGACTGACGCGGAGGATCCGGAGGCAAAAAGTGAGTCGGAACTGGCAATTTTGGAGCCGGTAATTGATTTGAGCACCCCGACTCAACGGACGAGCTTTTTGAAGAGAAAAAGCTGTGGACACGTGTACTTTTGATTTACAGCGAGGTTCGGGAGGTTCCGGACTGACGCGGAGGACCCGGAGGCAAAAAGTGAGTCGGAACTGGCAATTTTGGAGCCGGTATTTGATTTGAGCACCCCGACTCAACGGACGAGCTTTTTGAAGAGAAAAAGCTGTGAGCGCGTGTATTTTTGATTTACAGCGGAGTTCGGGAGGTTTCGGACAGCGGCGGAGGGCCCGAAGGCAAAAAGTGAGTTGGAAGGGGCCAATTTGGAATATTTTATTAATATAATTAATGGATTGACTTTTGAGTTTGGGCTCGTGGCTGGGTGGCAGGGTGTATGGAGTGAGGTAAGTGGATCTTTTGGACTTAATTAAGCTGTGAAGGGGGTTTTAATTAAGGTTGGGCTTAATTAGTGGGTTATTTATGTTGGTTTGTAGCCTTCGGGGAGGTAACCTCACCTTGGGGTTACCTCACCTTCATCTTCATCACCACCACCTCTGCACCCAATCGAAGCTGAGAAAGAAAGGGAAAGAGAGAAAGAAGAAAGAAAGAGAGAAAAAAAGAAAGAAGAATTTGGAGAAAAGCTTGGTGGATTTGGAGCGATTTTTCGTTGGAGGTTAGTAATTTGGATTGTTTCTTTGTGAATGTTAATTTTAGAGTTGGATTTTAGCTTGGGTTTTTACTAAATTGCTTTGAGGAATTTTTTGGTATTTGTTTGGAGCTTTGGAATCTGAGGGTTTTATTTTACAAGCATGAAAAACAATAATGGGGTTTTGAACTTGATGTATTATTTGGGATTTTCGCATTTGAGTTGGAGCTTTGTTGATTGTTTTGTATTTGAAGCTTGGGATTTTGATGAATTTATTTTAAAGCATGAAAATGGAATTTTTGAGGTAATTTCAAATAATTTTTTTTAAAGAGATTTTTTTCCCGTCGCCGGCGGCCGCGCGCGCGGCGCCAGGGTGCCGCTGTTGGCAGCACCCTGCGGCGGCAGCGCTGCCTGGCCCCGCGCCGGCGCACGCAGCATGGCCGCGCGCAGGAGCGCACACGCGGCAGGGCCACGCGGGCCGCGCGCGGGCCTGCGCGGGCGCCGCGTGCAGCGCCGCAGGGCACTGCGCGGCGCGCTCCGGCACCGCGCAGCAGGTCGCTGCGCGGCGCGGCATGGTTTGGCGCCGCGCGGCGAGCCTCCCTCGTCGCGCGGCTGGGTTATCGCCGCTCGGCGTGCACCCGGACAACGGGCTGCACCTCGGTTTGCGTGCCGGTGCTGTTTTTTCGCCGTCGGGCGTCGTCTTCGCCGTCGGCGCTGTTTTTCGCGAACAGTTTCGCGAGCGGTTTCGCTAGCAGTTTTCGCAGGGTTTTTCGCGAGCGGTTTTGCTAGCAGTTTTCATAGGGTTTTTCGCGAGCGGTTTCGCTAGCAGTTTTTCGCGCAGGATTTCGCGCAGGTTTTCGCTGTTTTTCGCGAGCAGTTGTGCGAGCAGTTTCGCATGCGCCTTTGCGGTCTCGCAAGCAGTTTTTCGGCGACGGAGCTGTTTTTCGCCGTCGGGCGCTATTTTTCGCCGACGGTGCTGTTTTTCGCCGTCGGGCGCAGTTTTTCGCCGACGGAGCTGTTTTTCGTCGTCAGGCGCAGTTTTTCGCCGACGGAGGCTGGTTTTCGCCGCCGCGCGCTGTTTTCGCCGTCGGAGTCTGTTTTTCGCCGTCGGGCGCTGGTTTTCGCTGACGGAGGCTGTTTTCGCCGACGGAGGCTGGATTTCGCCGCCGCGCGCTGTTTTCGCCGTCGGAGTCTGTTTTTCACCGTCGGGCGCTGGTTTTCGTTGTCGGAGGCTGTTTTCGCCGACGGAGGCTGGTTTTCGCCGCCGCGCGCTATTTTCGCCGTCGGAGTCTGTTTTTCACCGTCGGGCGCTGGTTTTCGCTGACGGAGGCTGTTTTCCGCCGACGGAGGCTGTTTTTCGCCGTCGGATGCTCGGTTTTGACCGTTTTGATTGATTTTGCGGTTTCTTCGCTTCTGGCAGCTTGCGGTGCGGTTTTTAGCTTCCGCCGGGGGCGGTTGTGGGTTTTTCCGTCGCGTGGACCCGCGGGCTTGTTTCGGGACATCCGCGGAGCGCGCGGTCGTGTGGTTGGTCGCTGCGTGCTCCGATTTGCGTGCGGATTCTGGCATCGGGCTTCGTGTTGCGTGCGGACCCCTTGAAGGCCAGGTAATCCCGCTGAGCCCAATTGCAAGTGTCGATAAGCAATTGGGGGCGAGCTGAGGTGGGTTGGTTTTTCTCTCCAAGTCTACGGACTTCCTTCTAATTCTATTGTGATAGGATTGCATGCTAGTTTAAGTGTTTTCTTGGAACTTAACTAGCACCCCCGTCATATGTGCATGTGTTTGACCAGACCAATAGAGAACCTTAATCTGGGCTAGGTTCTTTTATGTTTTAGACATCCCACACCGTGCATATCCTTCTGGACATAGTGTTCCTCGCCCGGGTAGTGGGCCGAGTGGTCAGAGTGTTGTGGGACGGGTGTTGCACTCGGGCCGGGGGGCCGAGTGGGGTCTGGTGGCTGGGTTAGGCCAGTGTTAGTGCGTGGGGAACCGTTTCAGGTAAACGGTGGTCCCGGGGTTTTCCTTTCCGCTGTTCTTCTCGTCACCACCATGTTGTGATCGTGGTGCACGTGTGTTAGCAGGACCTTGAACCCAGAACCTTTTTTGGACGAATACATGATTTTGGTCAGGCAGTGATTTCTTCCAAGCCCCGCAAAGTCGCCTGAGTCTGTTCTTGTTTGATAGGACGAGGGCGTTAGCTCTTCGAGGCTTGGGCATAAAACTTGATTTCAAAGGGTTTTTCTAAAAAGACTAAAAATCATTAAAAGATGGATTTCTCTCAGATTGAATGGTTTTCTGAAATAAATGACATGGTTTCTTATAAACTTATCCACCCGAGCGGATTCGAGTGATCTGGGTTCTAAGGGCTGTTCTCTTTCTTGGGGGCGTAGGTGTTAGTCTCCTGGGGTTTCGAACCCTTCGTAGATCTGGCTGTGGAGCATCTCCGGCCATGAGTTGTGTGTTGAGTTCTGTAGGGTGTTCTTGTGGGAGCCGTTGGGAGAGACGGTGGTCCCACCTGTGTGGTACTTTCGTTGAGCGGGTCAGTGTTGTGAGTTTGAGTCGTGGAGGGTTCTCCGACTGAGTTGTTCTTTGAGCATCGAGATACCGATCTGTTTGATCGAGGACTATAGCCTGCAGGAGCCGCTTGTGAGACAGTGTTACTGATGAGATACTTGAGTTCGGTGGGGTCGCACCCCTCGAGCTACGCCCCGGGTGCGTTGATGATTCCGAGCCTGATGAGGCTGCGATGATGATACCGAGCCTGACGAGGCTGCGATGATGCGCCTAGTTCATATACTAGAGGTCGCTTGATACCCCTAGCCGAGCTACCATGGGGTCACTGTGTGAGATATCGAGTTTGTCCGTTTGGACACCCTGGTTGATACACCAGGGGGCGCAAGCTTGACTCGACTGGACCCTGTGGGGCAGTCGCTAAGATTTGGGTTACACTGAGAGAGTGATGGCGTAGCATGTGTCATAGTAGAGCGTCTTGGGCTTAGTACTTGTGACATATTGTCAGTAGTGAGTGACTGCATACCATCATCCATAGTCTCTTCCTTTTGAGCATAGTAGATAGAGGCATGATAGCTGTAGATTCTTTTCTAGCTTATTTATATTATCATCAGTCTTTTCTATTATCTTATGCCTCTAGTAGACTTAGTGGGCAGACCGTGGTTTTTGGAGACGGTACCCACTGAGAACTACTGTAGGATGTACTTCTCACACCCTCTGTCGGTGACAGGTTGCTGAGGCTTTCTTCCGTTCCTGCTAGGCTTGACTGGACGGACCGAGGACAGGGAGTCGCGTGATAGTTCCCTACTAGCATTGTTACTTTAGAGAGAGGTAGATGTACCATCCCGGATTGTGGGAGTTGGTTATGTTTCCTGTTAGCTATCTCCCATTTGGATTTGTAGATGTTGTATAGGCGGACTTCTATTTGTATCATCTGTTTTTGGGGAGATAGGCTATGTGTTGTTGCAACTTTGTAGTTGTGAAATTTTATAGTACAGCTTTTTATCCGCTCTGATATCTGTGTAGCTGTAGTTTTGTCTTTTGCAGGCTAGACGCTTCGTCTGTACGGCAGTTTCCGTACAGAAGGCGGATCTGTTAGCGAGCCCGGGTCGCAGTTTCGACCCCGGGGCGTGACAGATTAGAGTGGTATCGGAGCCTAGGATGTAGGTCATTGAGGACTTAGAAACCCTAGGCTTGTGGTTGTACATTAGGATGACTACGTGAGAGTCTTAACGTTTAGCGAGAGTCCAGATTGAGTTTTTACCTCTCCCTCGGGTTGGGATGAGTGATTTGATATGTTATTCTCTCAAAGTGATTATGTTGGCTGCAGACAACATAATACTTTAGGAAGGATAACAAAATTTAGACTCTCGCTGGATTGGGTCGTATGGTTGTTATGTCCTGACATTCGTTTTTGTTTCAGTTACCTGCGATGCCGCCGAGACGTCGTGTAGCGACGAGTGGGCGTTCGACCTTGGGTGAGGAGGCCGAGCAGGCCGGGCAGAGCGAGGTGCAGGAGCTGCGGGCTCTGGTGGCCCAGATGTCTGAGGCGTTGCGGCGCCAGGAGGTGGCGGCCAGGCGCCAGGAGGAAAATATGGAGCGCATGATGCGCATGCTGGAGCAGAGGGCACATCCTGTGGCACCACCATCAGTACCTCCGGATATGACATCCTCGACCTCGTCACAGATTCCTCCATTGACAGAGACAGAGCAGAGGGAACTCATGGATCGACTATCCTTTATCAGCAAATTTCACCCCCCGCGGTTCGCAGGTCAGAGTTCGGAGCCGTGGGAGGTTGAAGAACTGGATTGCGGCCATGGAGAAATTGTTTGAGAACCCCTTCATCAAGGAAGAACATCTGGTTCATTTGGGGCGCACTTTTTGGAGCAGGACGCCGAGACTTGGTGGCGTCGAGTTCGTCCAGTGGGACCACCGGGAGTACAGTTATTGACGTGGGCGGAATTTCGTGCTTTGCTACTCAGAGCCTATTTTCCTGATAGTGCAAAGCAGAAATTAGAAGGGGATCTTCGACGATTGCAGCAGGGTGATCGACCACTTCATGAGTACGTTACCGAGTTTCAGCGGGTTATTGTGCGGTGTGCTCATGTTGCCCGGGATGAGGTCCAGAGGGTTGATCTTTTTGAGAGAGGGTTGCATCCGGATATTTATCCCCCTTGTGCATTCGCGTTTAGAGCGCCGACTCTGGATGCGGGCTATTGAGCATGCTCAGTGGGTTTCCCGAGGCACAGCGGTTATGTCAGAGAGGGACAGAGCGGCCAGGACCCAGCTCCGGGGTAAGGCCTCCGGTATCGCCTGATTTTGGACAGTCTAATAGATCGGGACCCCCGGGGCCGCCACCATCCAGTCTGAGGGGTCGTTGGATTTCAGAGAGGGCGGAGATCAGGAGGTCCCCCACTAGCCGAGGCACCAGCAGCAGTTTCAGGGTGTGTGTGTCATTTGCGGAGGACCGCATGCAGTACAGCAGTGTGATCATAGGCAGGGGCGATGCTTTTCGTGTGGACAGTCGGGGCATTTCCAGGCAGGATGCCCTCAGGTAGTACTTTCGGTGATGCGCTTGCGACGACACCCCGCTACCTCTTCCGGAGGAAGGAGCTCCTCCGACTTACGCCAGCCAGATGAGGTTCACGACGTCGAGGAAGTCAGGACGACGCTCACCCACATCGAGAGGATGAGTTGGGCTGCTCGTTTGGTGGGCGGCCAGGTTAGCGGATCGCTTGGTACTTGGTATGACTTCCTTTCCTAGTGGTTGAGATCAGAGTTTGCACCCCACATGGTTGCGTTGGTGGATTGTGGTTTTGGGTTGCGGCCACAGCAGGGACAGCTCAACATCTCTCTCTCATTGTTTTCCCGTTTTAACACCGAAAGTAGCAACGGAGCGAAAAATTTCGAAGGACTACTCCAGAACTGGAGGCGATGCTGGAAACCTGTTCTTGTTTGATCGGGGTGAAGGCAATCGGTCCTTGGGAAATTTTGGACTTTTCGCTATTTTCGGTTGCTTTTCAAATTGAGAGAGAGTTGGAGTTGATGTTAGTCCTGATGGGTTCTTGTGGTAGGGTGTGTGTTTTGGTTTCCGAGGACGAAACCTTCTGAAGGAGGGGAGAA
>JAQNDB010000750.1:0-67915 GCA_029204045.2 Tillandsia leiboldiana
TAGAGTCCACATAAGGAATCACTTAATTCCAAGTCAAGCCTCATAAGGAACTCTCAGCACCCTTCCATAGCCCTCTTGAATCCTCAACGGCTCCCAACACAACAGGCTCTAGTACACCTTAAATCCACCGAAGCACCAAATCTCGAGCAACTAAATCCTCCTCATCATCACTATCATTATCATCACACAAAACATCACTTCACCTACATCCTTAATACACTCAAGTTAAATCCCCCTCACACAACACACACTAGTCCAACACAATCAAGGTCCCTCAACAACAGCACCCTCAACAAGTGCTACCGCGCGCCGCCCACCGTCGGCTTTGATAGCTTGCGCGGCACCAAGCTCTCGCACGCACTGTGCTGCTGCACCAAAACAGAGGAAAAACCAAAGTCAGGATTGGCTAAAAAAACAAACACGCACACACACACACTGGGCAAAATAGCCCAGTCCCAGCCGACGACGACGTCGAGCGCCCATGCGAGGAGCTCGCTGCGCTCGCATCGCCGCGCACGGAGCTGCCGCTGCCGGCGCGGCATCCACGCCCAGCCGCGCGGCGTCTGGGCCTGCCGCGCGCCGGCGCCCAGGTGCGCACGGCGCCCAGGTGCGCACGGCGTGGCGCCTAGGCGCGCTGCGCAGCGCCCAGGGGCGCACTGCACGGCGCCCTGGCGCCCGCTGCGCAGCGCCCAGGGCGCAATGCGCGGCGCCCTGGCGCGCTCCACCCGCCATCAGCGCGGCGTCCACGAGCTGCGCGCGCCCACTTGCGAGCCCGCGCAGCTGCCCAGCGCTTGCGGCCTCTCCACCACGGACAAAAGTCCGAAACCCACACCAACCCAAACCGAAATCATCAAAAAAAATCCTAATCGAGCTAGTCCAAAAATCTGCAACATACCTCGTTGAGCTCGGCGCGCGCTCTCCGCTTGCTCCACTCGACTCCCTAGGCTACTAGCAAAGGGTTCACACTCACTCTTCTCTCATTTCCTTCTTTTCCCTCTATTTCCATCATCTTCTTCCTTCTTTTCTCTCTTCTTCACTTCCTCTGTTCACCCCTCATTTCCTCTGTTTTGAAATGGGAGAAGATGGCGATGACGTGGCTGTTAAATTAGCAGATGGCTAATTTAAGTGGGTGGCAGCTGTAGTTAATTAAACCCCAAGCAAAATATAAAATAATATCTAGTCCTCTTTCAATTTCCTTCTTCCTCTACTATCTTTCCTTGCTTCAATACAGACTAAATTCAATTAATTAATTAAATTATTATTATTACATCCAAAATAGGCCAACTCCAAGTCACTTTTTGCCTTCGTGGGTCTCCACAACCGGCCCGAAACCCTCCCGAACTCTGCTGTAATCTAAAAGTACACATGTCCACAGCTTTTTCTCCTCAAAAAGCTCAACCGTGGAGTCGGTGTGCTCAATCCAAAAACCGGCTCCAAAACTGCCAGTTCCAACTCACTTTTGTCCTCGGTCCTCCGCTCAGTCCGGACCTCTCGAACTCCGCTGTAAACATAAAATACACCTGTTCCAAGTGTTTCCCATTTTTCTGCACACCACGGTGGAGTCGGTGCTCCCAAACCAGTCCTCTATCACGTACAATGCCCGGAAAACTCCGAATCAAGCAGGGGCTTCCGCGTAGATCCAAATCAACCCGAACTCATCTGAAGACACATAGGGAACACGCCCGAGACAATTCCCCCGCACCACGCCATCTTGCGAGGTCGGTGCGCTATACGAAATCCCGGTATTCTACACTCTCCCCTCCTAAAAAAAGGTTCGTCCTCGAAACCCAAAATAACCATAACTCGGGAGGGGGTCTCGATCAAATGGGTATAGGAGATCCTCATTTCATCCCTATCTCTCTACTGGCCTTTCTCACTCATCACAATGACTCCACGGACCCTTCACCAAAGGTATAACTCGACTGCACAATTCCTTAACTTCACGAGCAAGAATTGCAACGGTTGCTTCTGATAGCTCAAATCCTTGTCCAACTCCAAAGAAGCAGAACCAAAACATGCTGGGATCAAATCCAAACATTCCTCAGAAAAAGATAACTCCTTCGCTACCCTACAGCCACCCACGGCTAAACTCGAAATAACCCTCGTATCCATCAATAAGAAAGAACCAAACATCAGGAACATTCCCCAACCCCTAACTCTCGATTTTGAAAACCAGCCGCAACGGCGAAAAGTTCGAAAATCCCGAATGGCGAGTGCCTTCCCCCAATCAAACAAGAACAGGTTCCGGCACCCTTTTCCATTTTCTGGAGGTAGCCTTCCGAAATCATCGATCAGTTCGTCAGCCTCGGCATAAAGAGGAAAAGAGAGAGGGCATTGGAGTCGTTCTTGCTACCACCACACTTCATATTCCAAAATTCCAACAGTGGCATCTACTAAACAGTTACCTAATTCCAAGGTTGCACTACTTGCCTAATCAAGGTAGGCCTGACCATAATGTCCTCGCCGGATAATACTACAAGATCATCCTATACTCAGGTAATCTCTGATCACCGACAATCATCCACATCCAATGCTGGCATCATCCTCAGCTGGAAACACACAATCCCACAAATCCTAAAGGGCGGCAGGGGCCTTAGTCAATCCACTTGACCGGGCTGCAAGCTAAAATGCCCCTTCCGGGTTCTGATCACTCACTGGGCACAGCCCTCGGCCGGTATTGGTTCCAAAAAGATACCTGCCTCACAATGGCATCTGCTGCAACACATTCCGAGTCTGTCTGTACTCGAACCATCATAAGAACTCTCACCGTTGTGTACTCACAACGTGGCATCACTGCCAGTGCACCAACAGCGTGGCATCACCACCGTGTATCAACGGTGTGGCATCATACTCAAGTACCCATCTCTCGGATCCTAATTGTCGTATTCCTACGACGTGGTACTGGGTCACACAGACCTCTCGATCCATCAATCCCAGCAGATGCACTATCTGTCTCCGCAGGTGATACTCCAAGAGGTTGCCATCGAGGTTGGCGCAGACGTTCCAAAACTATGTCAATCGCTATCTCGATCTCAATCTCACTAGCGGCGGCTTCAATATCAGATCAGGTAGACTTTCACCCGGGATCACACGGGCGATGAAAGATATTCCTTAGTCCCGGGGCCGCCGTAAGCACCTCCTCTACGGTCGCTCGCGAAGCGATACGATCACGACTAAACCCTACTCGTGCTCTAGCTTTCTCTGTAAGCGTACTCCTCCTGACCAGGTCCACGGAGGGTCATTGTCCTCTCTCGGCAATCCATGGCAGCATAGCATTGGGATAACCAATCTCTATCCATCTCATAACAACATCCCGCAGCTGATGTAGGACTAACTGTTACGGAATTTGAGTTGGCGTATTTCGTGAATTCGGCTAAGTCTTGAAGATTGAAGGTAAAGGAAGTTGGGATCATATAACTCAATCTCAAAAAAAGAAGAATTCAAAAGGATCAGGTATGTTTAACTTAATATCTTTGGTGATCCGAATACTTCTTATAGCGTAGAAACACTTGGATGGATTTGTTATTGCATAAATATCAAAAACTGGACATGGGACCATGTTCAGGATCCGGATCAGATTGTTCAATCTGGATCCCGAAGGTGGTTCGTTCATACACCAGTTCAATCCGGATCGTGGCTTCCTTGATCCGGATCCCGAACACTGAGTTTACCATTTTATGTTGAACGATCCGGATCAGGCTACTGCAATCCGGATCCCGAACGTTGATGTTTGGTGAACTGTATGAACTATCCGGATCAAGCACTTCGATCCGGATCCCGAACCTTCGTTTTTCTGGAATCTGTTTTTCTCGCTACTGCAATCCGGATCGCCGATTTCCGATCCGGATCGTCGTCATGTAAACACTCCAGAAAAGGTTAGTTTTTGATCCTTATCTTCTTCCAAGGGTTTCTAACCTATAAATAGACCCTATGATTCTTTTTCTAGGGTAAGTCCACAGAATAGAAAAAGTAGCCGTCATCTTTTATACGGACTCAGATCCACGTATAGAGAAGAAAGGAAATCATAGATTCTATCTTATGTTTCTTCATCTATATTGATTGATTTGATTCTAGGTTTTCATACTCACATTTTGAGTTGAATCAAATCAATGAATACTTAGATGGTATTTCCTATCTATCTTTGATCTAAGTATTCGGTGGATCATCACCACCCAAAAAAACAACGATTTACCCCAAAATCGGCGCGTGGACTCGCGTGGGCTTGTGGATTCAAGGTGCAACCGCTCTCGTGGATTCGGAGCGAGGTACGTTCGTGGATTCGAAGCGTACTACTGGGTGAAGACCGTGGATTCGGTCGGACGTCGTGGACTCGACGTTGGACGCCATGGATTCGGCGTTGGACGCACATCGTGGATTCGAGAAGCGTCTGGAGCGAACGGAGAAGATCAACTAGGAGCGTATGGAAAAGGTTGAGTCGTCTGTGAGTACGGTATATCACCTTGTACGTGTTTAATTCTAGTGGATTTCACCGTGTTATCGGTCCCGTGGTTTTTTACTCCGGTTTGGAGTTTTCCACGTAAAAATCTCTGCGTGTTATTTATTTTTCCGCATTGGGTTTTATATCGCAAAGATTTTTGAGTGTTTATGGTTTACACCTATTCACCCCCCCTCTAGGTGTTTTTTTCCCCTATTTAGATCCTATTATACATATAACCCAACAAGTGGTATCAGAGAGGGAATAGGGTTGTAAACAATGGTTGAAGGTGGAAACATCAACAGACCCCCGTTCTTCGATGGAACAAATTATGCGTACTGGATAGTACGGATGAAAGCCTTTTTAATTTCCATCGACGAACGGGTGTGGCAATCAATTGAATTAGGATGGTCTAATCCAACTGAATTTATTGGTGATGTTCGCACCATCAAACCTAGGTCGAAATGGACCAAGGAAGAGATTGATATATCTTCTTACAATGGCAAGGGAATAAATGCTTTATTTAATGCCTTATCACAAACAGAGTTCTCTCGCGTCTCGGCATGTGAGACTGCGAAAGAAATCTGGGATGTTCTTCAAGTTACACATGAGGGAACTAACCTTGTGAAGATTCAGAAACTGCAAATGCTTACGAGCAAGTTTGACTCTATTTTCATGGCAGAAAATGAATCGTTCACTGACTATTACACACGATTGCAAGACATCGTAAACTCATGTGCTAACTTGGGAGAGAAGATTCCAGAATTTAAAATTGTAAGAAAGATCTTAAGAACTCTTCCTGAAAGATTTCGTTCCAAGGTTACAGCCATTGAAACTATTAAACACCCGGACGAAATCCGTGTAGAAGAATTAGTTAGTTCTTTACAAACTTATGAAATGACATTTCCTACTAACTATTCTTCGGGAAAGGCATCCTCTTCTAAGTCTTCAGGTTATGCTTTGAAAACAACAAAAGAAGAAGACGCGGATTCATCCTCCTCAGGCGATGACGAGAATTTATCTATGGAGGACTTTGAGAAGCAGCTCGCTCTCTTGACAAGGAAGTTTTGCCAAAATTTTTGAAGGGGTAATTCAAGCAAAACTCCATCCTTCGGAAAGGGGAAGAAAGGCAAGGGTTCTTCAAGTTACAAGTCAAGAAAGCAAGAGGGTTTTTTCTAAGGATAAGAAAAGCACAGAAGGACAAGTCCAATGCTTCAAGTGCCGAGGGCACGGCCATATCTCAACGGAATGTCCAACTAAGAATCCGTCTAAGAAGAAGGCGATGCAAGCCGTCACTTGGGATGACACCTCATCGTCAAATGAGTCATCGTCAAGTGATGAAGAAGACAACGCAACTGCGTTCCACGCGTCCACATCTTCACCCTTCATGTGCTTAATGGCAAGTACATCCGACTCATTGTCCAACTCCATTGTTGAAAAGAATCCAACGGACAATGAATCGGATGATTCGGAAGGTGAAGATTTTGCTTTAGCCTACCACAGACTTTTACGGGATTCAAAGAAACTGGCTAAGCAAAACAAGGGGTTGAGAGGGAGATTGCAGGATCTCGAAGAAGAAGTAAAAAGAGTAACTTCTCTCTCGACCGATCTTGAAGTGGAAAGGGATAATCTGATAAAAGCAAATGTTTCCCTTCAAGAGTCCAACGAGCAACTCGAGAAGAATTATATAGATATGGTTAACAAAGCGAATTATTTCTTGAAGCTCAACGGCGAGGCTCGACAGGAAAAATTGGAAATGACTGAGACCATTCTCCAACTCAAGGATGACTTGCAGCGATTTTCATCAGGAAGGAGTAAGTTGGATAAGCTTCTTGGTCTTGGTCAATCAAACAAGTTCGGCCTCGGATACAATCGAACTGAAGACAATTTTAGTTCGGTTGGGACAGTTTTCGTGCCTCAGTCGGTATCTCCTCCTCCGACACCGGAATTCACGACAAGCAACGACAACAAGCCTACTTCACCCTCCTCGGGATCGTCAAGCACTAAGGTATGTTTTCGTTGTAATTTTGCAGGGCACACTGAAAGAAATTGCAAGATTGGAGCTCAAAGATCAAATCAATCACATCTTGCAACTGCTACCAATGAGTTCACTCCCCACAAATCAAAGAAGGACTTTTCAAAAGAAAAGAACATTGGTAGTACTTCAAACAAGACGATGACAAAAGAAAAAGATCAATCATACAAGACGTCTTCATCAAGGAAAATTTCTCAAACATTGCCAACATACTCTAAAACTCGAAAGGTTTGGGTATGCAAAGGTGAAATCTTTCCTTGTCTTTAATCTTTCTACGATTAAATGTTGTGTAGTTTATGTAGACTATTTTTCTTTCTTTGGGCCGACATGTCAACCATCCTTGGGAGGTAAATGGTATATTTTCTTATTGGTTGATGATTTCTCTCGGTATTCATGGGTAGCATTTTTAAAAGAGAAAGCTGATACTTTTGATTCTTTTCACGAGATTTGCCTTCGTATTATGATTGAAAAGAATGAAAAGATCATTCGTGTTAGAAATGATAGAGGTGGAGAATTCATAAATTCTAAATTCATTGACTTTTGCACTTCCAACGGCATTAAGCATGAATTCTCAGCACCCTATACACCTCAACAGAATGGTGTTGTCGAGCGCAAAAACAGGGTTGTTCAAGAGATGGCACGTGTTATGCTTCACAGCCGGAATTTACCGCTACATTTTTGGGCTGAAGCTGTGAACACTGCAATCTATGTTATTAATCGAGTTTATTTGCGCCCGGGAACGTTAAATACACCATATGAACTATGGTGTGGTAGAAAACCCAACATCAAATATTTTCGCATCTTCGGGAGTCGGTGTTACATTTTACGTGACCGTGAAAATCTTGGAAAGTTTGACTCTCGAAGTGACGAAGGGATTTTCTTGGGGTATTCTACGAATAGTAGAGCATATCGGGTATTTAACTTGGAATCTAAGACGATCGTAGAATCTATAAATGTTAAAGTAGATGAAGCTTTCCACTTTGCATCTGATAAATCTACCCCTGATATCTCTCTTGATGATGATACTCCTGTAAGTGCATCTTCTCATGATAATACTTCCAATATTAATGATGCGTCTAATGGTTCTTCAAGTTTATCTGATGTGCAGGAATCATCTCATGTACCTCCGAGTAATCCATTACAACAAACGTTACGCATCTCCAAGGATCATCCTGAATCAAACATCATTGGAGACCCACAAGAAGGAGTCAAAACTCGGAGACAGTTGGTTTGTGGATTCGCATGTTATGTTTCCACGATCGAACCAAAGAACGTAGATGAAGCTCTTCAGGATGACTACTGGATTGAAGCAATGCAGGAAGAGCTCCATCAGTTTGAACGCAACAAAGTCTGGGAATTAACGACGCCTCCGAAGCAACACAATGTGATTGGTACTAAATGGATTTTCAAGAACAAGAAAAATGAGGATGGTACCATCATCAGGAACAAAGCACGTTTAGTTGCTCAAGGCTACTCTCAAATAGAAGGTATAGACTTTGATGAAACGTTCGCCCCTGTAGCTAGACTCGAGTCCATTCGTATCTTATTCGCTATTGCTTGTCACTTTAAAATAAAACTCTTTCAAATGGACGTTAAGAGCGCGTTTTTAAATGGGTTTTTAAATGAGGAAGTTTATGTGGCTCAACCGAAAGGTTTTGTAGACTGTAAACTACCTAACCATGTTTTTCGTTTGAAAAAGGCTCTTTACGGTTTAAAACAAGCACCGCGAGCATGGTACGAAAGGTTGACAAAGCACCTTTTGGAGAAGGGCTATACTCGAGGGGGAGCAGATCGGACTCTCTTTGTGAAGCATTATCAAAATAACTTCATTGTTGCACAAATCTATGTCGATGACATTGTGTTTGAAGCAACAAAGGATAATGATGCTTCTAAATTCGCAGAAACCATGGAAAGCGAATTTGAGATGTCTATGATGGGCGAACTGACATACTTTCTTGGATTGCAAGTGAAACAAAATGATGAAGGCATCCATCTGTGTCAATCCAAGTACGCAAAGGAGTTGGTAAAGAAATTCGGATTAGAAGATTCTAAAGATTTTCCTACTCCTATGGGAACTAGCAATAAGGGATTAGGAAGTGAATCTCTTAGTGATAATGTAGACGAGAAACTCTATCGCAGCATGATTGGAAGTCTACTTTACCTCACAGCTAGTCGCCCGGATATATCATTTAGTGTTGGGATTTGCGCGAGATATCAATCAGCACCAAAGGAGGTTCACCTGAAAGCGGTGAAACGGATCATCCGGTACATCAAAGGAACTGTAAACTTCGGAATTTGGTACCCTATGGGAACAAGTTTAGATATTATTGGATACTCATATGCCGATTGGGCAGGATCTGTGGATGATCGGAAAAGTACGAGTGGTGCATGTTTTTATCTTGGCCATTGTCTTGTTGCATGGCATAGTAAAAAGCAAAACTTCATTGCACTCTCGACTGCCGAAGCGGAATACATCTCAGCGGGTAGTTGTTCAACTCAACTTATTTGGATGAAAAGCGTGTTGAGCGACTTCCGGATTTCAGCAACTTCGGTAACTATTTTATGTGACAACACAAGTGCTATAAACATTTCAAAAAACCCTGTGTTGCACTCTAGAACAAAACACATTGAACTTAGATATCATTTTCTTAGAGAGCTAGTTGAATCAAATATTCTTCAAATTTCCTACATTTCAACTGAAGATCAATTAGCTGACATTTTAACAAAACCTTTGGATCAAAAACGTTTTATTCATTTGCGTAAAGCAATTGGAATGCTTTCCTTGAAATAACCTCTTTTTGAAACTCTTGTTTAGGTTAGGTTTTGTTTTTTGTGTTTTTGTTCATTATCTATGCGTAGACATAGAATATTAATTGAGCATTAGTTTGATTGACTTTAACTGCATCCTTTTATATATTTAGAAATCTATTATGCCTTAGATATCATAATATTTCATTTGATGCAATGATCATTTATGTCAATTAACTCATCTTTGTTTTGATCAAAGTCAATTTCTCTCTCGATGATCTCTTGGTATAGTTTTTATCTTATTTGACTGTTTAGTCGAGTATGAAATCGAGATGAATATTTGGCTAAATACTTTATATCTTAGATAATTGATAGCCAATTGAGGGGGAGTCAAAGAAAAAGTATTATGCTCAAAAGATGTGGAAAGAGTTACATCCCAATGAGGAGTGTGAAAACTACCACCACATGGAGGAAAGAGCTACCACCTCGGTCGTCCGAGTACTGTGTGCAGCTACCACATGTATACCAAGCAAGGTTTTTCAAGTTTGATTAATTAAAATGCATGTTGAAATACTTGACTCTGTCAAAATTTCAAGGTTGGTATAAGGTGGGATTTTTAATGAAAGATGCTCAAAGAGCCACTCTCTTCAATAAATTGACTAGATATATTATCTAACTTATTGGGGATGTTAGACATCTATTGATCTTTGTATTTCATTTTTCTTTACCGAATTGATGATTTGATAAAGGCATTACTCATAAGATCAAGTTAGATGTAATTGAAGTTGTTCAACTTTAAGGGATTTAATTTTTATAAATTTTCGTTTCATTTGTTGGATGTTATTGATAGATTTGGTATAATCTATTTCTTGTTGTATGAAACGATGATTTTCGTTTAAAGTTGATACACAAAAGTGCTTACAATCTTTTTCTGGTTTTTCTAGAATTTCTCTGAAATTTTCTAAAGAAAAAGTTGGAGCCGATCCGGATTGGACCTGCCGATCCGGATCCCGAACGCAGATATTCTTCTGCGGGCAGACGATCCGGATTGGACCTGCCGATCCGGATCCCGAACGCAGTTTTTCACTACGGGTAGCCGATCCGGATCGCAATCACGAACTGATCCGGATCGCGGCTAGGGTTTTATATAGAACAAAAGGGTTTTGATTTCTTTTACTCCAATCTTTTGTTCCAAAGTTTCCAGAGCTTCTCTCTCTAGATTTCATCCATCTTGGAAGCTTTCAAACTCAAGTTCTTCAATTCCAAGTAAGTTTTATTGATCAAAATCTCGGTTTTTCATAGTTTTTCTTATTCCTCCTCAAAACGTGATGAATTTCTTGTATCAATTTCATTTGTGGATGGTTTTTGATCAAATTTCTTTTGAAATAAGAACTCTGGGTAGATTAGTTATGATTATATGCTAGGTATTCTCAAGATAAACGGATTTTTGGTCTTCGATTTCAAAAATTTAGGTTTTAGGGCATATAATGGGAATTTTCCAAAATCATGCAATTGATCTATTTTTAAATTTCCTTTTGCAAAACTAAATTGATTCTTAGTCTCTCTACACGATAATGATTGCTTGGGTACAATTTTTCTAATTTTTGAAAACTTACAAATTTTTCGTGGTCTTGAGTTGCTCTTCACAGGATTTCAATCCTCTTAAGGCACGCACAGCTATGGAATTCTCATGGATCATCTTGCTGTTAGTCACAATGGTGCATACTCGAGCAACCAATAAACTGAAAAGAGCCAAGAAACTTCAACGAAAAGGTGAATTTGATCTGATTAGTGACTCGGAAACTGAAGCAAATAATGATGAAGTAGACTGGGACGTGTTATTGGATGATGATGAATCAATGCCCGTTAAACCTGAACAAGAGCCTTCCAATGGATCAAAAGGAAAGCCACCCATTAACACAGGAAAAGCACCTATGACGTCACCGACCGTCTCGGTAAAAAGGAAACGACTTGCTCGACGCTTTGGACAAGCACGAGAGGCTAATGCTAGCAAGCCAATGGTTCCTGACTCCCCGCCTCGGGTGGAAGGAGTGTTCGTCAGCATTGATCGCCTTCGAGCTTTTGAACATCGTGAATGTATCGGTGAACGACATGTCAACATTGAAGCTCTCCGAAATTACTCAGCAGAGTTTGGAACTTTAATTGAGCAAGCTAATCTCATCCAAGTCTGCCGATTCCCTGAATTACTTGGGTATTGCTTGTATCGTGTGAGAACCTTCTACACGAATGCAAGACATCTTCAAGAAGATGAACGTGGCTCAATGCATTTCTTTACAAATATCCAAGGGATGAAACTTAAAATCACTCCGCAATTAATCGGCGAAGTCCTTGGAATGGAATCCAACACATCGGGGATCAACTATTTGACGGGAAGAAGTTTGACGAATGCCTTGTGGCAAACCGTGATAGGAAAGATTTGTTTGGAAGGAACTGAATCAGCTGATGGGAAAAGTGTAAAATCCAAACATCTTCGACTGGAGTACCGATTTCTTAATTTCATCACATGTTACAACATTCTTCCTAACATGCAGACCAAGTTAGTGAGATGGGATAGAATGCTGTTCTTATATCTCATAGGTCATCCCTCTGAGGCTGTAGGATTGAACATGAACATCCCCTACATAATTTGGAATAGAATGTCAAGATATGTTGTGCATCCTCATCCTTCGAAGCGACTTCCATTTCCATTAATCATCATGAGGATCTTGCAAAAGTTTGAAATTGATATAAGCTCGACATCATATCAACACTGTTGGGGGATGATAGATGAGTCAACGATTGTGAAGTCACTTCACAAATTACCACATGTTACTCCGACACCCTCCACTGGAAAGAAACCTTGTGTTGGTACGTCTGCATCACCATCACAACCAGCACCCACACCAGCGGATGAAGCATCAGTCTCATCCATCTACAAAGAACAACAACGATTATCTTTTGAGCAGGAACAGATTTCGAAGGCACAGACGAGAATTTCCAATGAGCTGGAGCTCATCACGGCAGCTCATATTACCATAACTAAGAAGGTCAATTCAATGAACAAGCTGGTGAAAAAGATGTTCTCTAAGATGGGCTGCACGAGCTCTTAAGACTCTGAATCTGATGACTGATTCCTTCCTTTTATTCTTTTTCTTGTGCAGGAACTTCATTTTTTTTAACTTTCTTTTGTGCAGGTCTTTTACGTTTTAGTTTTTAGTTTTTAGTTCTCAAACTTGAACTGTTAACAATTCTCTCCATTTTGGTATTTTTTGGCTAATTTCTGTGACAAAAAGGGGGAGAGAGAAGTATAAACAATGATACTATGATACAATGGTTACTGAGAAAACTTGAAACTATAGAGGTAAGTATAACCTCAACTTGAAAGGTAAGTAGAACTTCAACTTTCGGTTTTCATTTGTGTTTGAATGCATGCCTCGACTAACTATTCGACTAACTTTTTGGGGATGTAATATAACTAACAAGTTGATGTTCACTAACATGACATTTGGTGATTGATTGCATAGAAGATATGTTGGGGTTTTAACTATGATCAGTTTACATATCTGAATGTATAAATGTCATGGTAAGTATAAATGAGTATAAACTTCATCTCTGTATGTGGTTTTTGAATGATATAAAATTCTTGAGGTATCTAACGATTTCTTTTGTCAAGAATGATTTCTTTTGCAGAGAGTACAGATGTCTAAGTCTAGAGTATGTTTTAGGAGTTTAACTCATGTATTTTATTTTGGATCTCCATTGTAAATTTTTGTTGTATGGTGATAGCAACAAAAATATCTTTTTGAATTTTCTTGAGTGGATCTATGTTTTGTCACGAAACGGCCAAAGGGGGAGATTGTTACGGAATTTGAGTTGGCGTATTTCGTGAATTCGGCTAAGTCTTGAAGATTGAAGGTAAAGGAAGTTGGATCATATAACTCAATCTCAAGAAAGAAGAATTCAAAAGGATCAGGTATGTTTAACTTAATATCTTTGGTGATCCGAATACTTCTTATAGCGTAGAAACACTTGGATGGATTTGTTATTACATAAATATCAAAAACTGGACATGGGACATGTTCAGGATCCGGATCAGATTGTTCAATCCGGATCCCGAAGGTGGTTCGTTCATACACCAGTTCAATCCGGATCGTAGCTTCCCTTGATCCGGATCCCGAACACTGAGTTTACCATTTTATGTGAACGATCCGGATCAGGATACTGCAATCCGGATCCCGAACGTTGATGTTTGGTGAACTGTATGAACGATCCGGATCAAGCACTTCGATCCGGATCCCGAACCTTCGTTTTTCTGGAATCTGTTTTTCTCGCTACTGCAATCCGGATCGCCGATTTCCGATCCGGACCGTCGTCATGTAAAAACTCCAGAAAAGGTTAGTTTTTGATCCTTATCTTCTTCCAAGGGTTTCTAACCTATAAATAGACCCTATGATTCTTTTTCTAGGGTAAGTCCACAGAATAGAAAAAGTAGCCGTCATCTTTTATACGGACTCAGATCCACATATAGAGAAGAAAGGAAATCATAGATTCTATCTTATGTTTCTTCATCTATATTGATTGATTTGATTCTAGGTTTTCATACTCACATTTTGAGTTGAATCAAATCAATGAATACTTAGATGGTATTTCCTATCTATCTTTGATCTAAGTATTCGGCGGATAATCACCACCCAAAAAACAACGATTTACCCAAAAATCGGCGCGTGGACTCGCGTGGCCTTGTGGATTCAAGGTGCAACCGCTCTCGTGGATTCGGAGCGAGGTACGTTCGTGGATTCGAAGCGTACTACTGGGTGAAGACCGTGGATTCGGTCGGACGTCGTGGACTCGACGTTGGACGCCGTGGATTCGGCGTTGGACGCACATCGTGGATTCGAGAAGCGTCTGGAGCGAGCGGAGAAGATCAACTAGGAGCATATGGAAAAGGTTGAGTCGTCTGTGAGTACGGTATATCACCTTGTACGTGTTTAATTCTAGTGGATTTCACCGTGTTATCGGTCCCATGGTTTTTTACTCCGGTTTGGAGTTTTCCACGTAAAAATCTCTGCGTGTTATTTATTTTTCCGCATTGGGTTTTTATATCGCAAAGATTTTTGAGTGTTTATGGTTTACACCTATTCACCCCCCCTCTAGGTGTTTTTTTCCCCTATTTAGATCCTATTATACATATAACCCAACACTAACAACTCAAGGAATCAAATCCAATGACTATAAGGAATACCACCTCAAGTAAGATACAACCCACTATCCTGGTGCCCTCTAACCGGCTGCACAATCTCATCTTCTGGATGCTGGTGGCCATCGCTCAATCTGTCTCGGCGTCACAGCTCAATCAGCCTGCCGGTAAGTCGGATGAACCTCTTCATCCTAAAGGGGGAAGCGGGGGTGCCGTCACCAGCGGCAAAACCATGAGTACAACTCTGGGACACTCTGCTGGCACCTCGTCTGTCGAAAACCTCCTGGTCTCTGTCTCCTCTGAGACCCATGACACTGAGACTGGAATCATGGCAACCTCGATCCACTTAACTAACCCAAAATCCGACGATGCTGGACGTCTCTCTCTGGAGCTGGTCCCTCGCTCTTCGTCCCTCTTGGACATGATCAGTGATCCCCGTCAATCCATCGAACATGCACAAGGTGATAGATATCCCGATGCAGTCCCCTCTCAAACATGATCAACCTTCTAGGCCTCATCCTGGGCAACATGGGATACTCTGCTCCACAATCGCAGAAACTCGCTCCCGGTCATCAACTACGCTCCCGGTGGTCCAGCAGGACGAACTCGACGCCACCAACTCTCGGCGTCCCTATCCGAAAGTGCAAAACCAAGTGCACCAGACGTTTCTCTTGTATGAACAATCTTCAAATAACTTTTCCATAGCAGCAATCCGGTTCTCGGCCTCCTAAGGCTCCAACTCGGTCCCGAAATCTGCAGGGGATGGAACTGGATGAAGTAAAATGATCGGTCAGCAACCTCTCGCCGCTTCTGCACCATCAGTGGTGCGATCAGGGTCGAAGTCGATGATGTCGTGGCAGGAGGTACTACTGGCAATACCCCGGGAGATGCTCTCTGCTCAAGCATGCGCATCACGCGCTCCATGTTCTCTTCCTGGCGCCGCATTGCCTCAAACATCAGGGCTACTTGGGCCCGTTTTCTCTTGTCCTCACTCTACTCTTCCCATTCAGCCTCCCGCTGTTCGGGCTCCTCATTCTAGATCGAACACGACCTCGCCGCTGCACGGCGTCTCGAAAGCACCGAAAATCACTACAACAGAACAAACATTAGGACCAAAACTCTCTCGACCCAATCAAGCGAAAGTCTAAAACATGTTACCTGTTCTAAAGCATTATTTTGTCTGCAGCCAACATAACCACTTTAGAGAATAAACATGTAAGATCACTCGCCCCAATTCTTTGGGGGAGGTACAGACTCAATCAGGACTCTCGCTAAAGTCTCGTCTCTCACGACAGTCATCCTACTGTCCAACCAATAGCCTAGGGTCTCTAAGTCCTCAATGACCTACATCCTAGGCTCTGATACCACCTAAATCTGTCACGCCCCAGGGTCGAAACTGTCATGCCCCGGGGTCGAAACTGCGACCCGGGCTCGCCAACAGATCCGCCACCTATGCCAACCTGCATAGGCGAAGCGTCCTACCTGCAAGAAAAGTACTACAGCTAAACATAATATCAGAGCTATAAGTAAAAACCTGCTGTATAACTAAAATCAATCATTGTACAACTGGAAAAATACAATAATGTCCGTCTCCCAAAATAAGAACCATACAATATCCTCGGGTACAAAACTCAGAGCTCAACCGGGAGATATCTCCAATAAATACATCAGTGTACAGACTCTCGATACATAACATGTCCTCACTACATCAGTCTCTCAAAATAGAAAATAAAACAACTAATCTACTGAAGCTCTCCTCTGAAGGGGGTACCGCTACTCTCCAACGACGGGTAGGGATCTAGCTCGTGACTATCTCGCCTCGGGATCCGTGCCACCCGCCTCGGGATTCGTGCCACTGCCTCGGGATTCGTGCCACTGCCTCAGAATCCGTGCCGCTGCCTCGAGATTCATGCCAGTGCCTCGGGATCCGTGCCACTGCCTCAGGATCCGTGCCAGTGCCTCGGGATCCGTGCCACTGCCTCGGGATTCGGGCGCTGCTATAGTAACTTTCGGGCACACTTTCTAGACCGGGCTGCTACAGTAATCGGTTTGCTACAGTGCAAAGACCCGGTTCACTGCAGCCCAAAAAACCCACATGCTACAGTACTTTTCGGGCGCCCGGAACTCACTTTCGGGCGCCCGAAACTTGGGCCCAAGCCCAGTTTCGCCCGTTTTCGTCCGTTCTCATCCGTTTCTCACCCGATTGCTCAAATTCCAACTCTAAAAATTGCCGAAGGCATTCGGAAAGATATTTCTTTGTCCAAACTTCGCGCTGAGCCCAATTTTAATATCCACTGCGCGCAAAACCACTTCTAAGCATTCGACGGAGTCATCAGACTACTCTCGTGTTCCATTAATCACACTGAGTCCAACACTAGTGTCCAATTGGTGCACAAACGCCACCGACATGCAACATAGGCCTCCAGAAGCTGCTGGTCAACCAGTAATCACATCGTGGGGATCCACGTCCTCACATCCTCCCCCACTAAAGAAAGTTTCATCCTTGAAACTAGCTCGATTCCACCAGGAGTCACAAACACCAAGGGTAAGTACTCAACATCGTCATCTCTAGCTCCAAGTCACTACTCACTCCCCATGATCACTCCTCAACAACAACAACAGCGACAACAAGTACGGCATAGCCCGATAGTGCAACCTCTAAACTCACGAGCCAGAATTCGCAACGGGCGTCCCTCGTACTCCAAACATTCCTAGATCTCAAATGGGGCGAATCAATCACGGGCGAGGGATCCAAAAACATAACCTTCCTGAGCTGAGACATGAGACACAACAGGGGTTCCATCCAAAGTTGGGGGAAACAAGATAATCGCCAGTGCAACGCGCACCAAACCACAACCTGTGTCAACTCTACCATGGCAATCCGAAACACATCCCCGCAATCATCCAAGAAAGAAATAAGCCCTCCCAAACAAGGGTCCTCACTCGGTCACTCCCGAATCCTGACCATCCGAGAGAACTACTCAGCCACGGTCTACCATCAAAAGGAACCCTTCGGGACACAACCACAAGCCATGTCTGCCTCAACAGTCCACACAGCGCCAGCTTGTGGAATCATCAAGCTCAACCCCAGCCAGCTCTCCTGGCACTGCCCAGTCCAAGAAACTTCTCACCTCGACAATAATTGTCGATCTCGGCCAATTCCCAAATAGTATCAATATTGGCCGGATTTCCACCACCACCCCCACGGCTAACACAATGTGACCCAAAAGGCATGCTTCTGAAGCTAAAACTTGTATCTTAATAATCTGGCATATGGCTTCTTTCACCTAAGCATTATAGCACATCCACAAGTGCTCCTCATGCCCCAAGTCGCCCTGGGAGTAAAATATCCCTAGAGGATCTTGTTACCAATCCAATCAAGTATAGCTGGAGCACAATTTCTCAAATCATAAGAGTGGCAGGGCATTAACCAATCTACTTGGCCTCACTATGAGCTCATGATGCCCTACCGTGTCCTGAACGCCATCTAGGCAAGATCCTTGGCTGTCTGATTCCAAGTAGGTACTCGCACCTTACTATAACTGCCGGAGTACGACTCCATCAAAAGGTCCTAGATACCAACCAGACCTGTCTACCCTCGAACCATAAAAGGACCCTCACAGTCGTGTATCAACGACGTGGCATCACCACCGTCTATCAACGGCGTGGCACTAGGTCAAACATACCCCTCGATCCACTAGATCCTGTAACTGTGCCATCAGCTCTCACAGCTCTACAGGCGACATCCAATGAGGTGCTGTCGAGGGTGGCGTGATTCCTCGAGCCACGTCAAACACAATCTCTAACTCCCTAACCGGCGGCATCACAAACAGCTCAGGTGAAATCATACCCGGGATCTTGTGGGCAACAGAGATATCCTGGAATCTCGGTACCGCCAAAACCACCTCTCACACTATCGCTATAACCTGTGTGCTTTAGTAATCTCAACCATCAAGCCTCCTCTCGTCTGCCTCGCAGAAGGTCAAAGTCCTCTCTTTCTGCAGTATAACATCCTGTGGCGCTGTACCAATCCAAATCCAAGCATTGGGTCGAAACACCGGACCGCCACAATTACCAATAAGCCTGCCGGTACAATTCGCGGCATCAGCTGCATTGGACATGATCCACAAGCCTCCTCCACATGCACAGCACTAACAGGAACCTGTACCTCGAGTGAACGTGGTAACAAATCTGCCTCTAGTCCATGCAAGAATGCAACATGCTCTAACTCCGACTGCTGTGATGAAATCACACCTGCGACAACTTAATCCACTACCGTGGCGCCCTCCAACCGGGCGGCACAGGTTCATCCGCTCAATGCAAGTGGTTGTCGCTCAATCTGCCTAAAAATCAGGACTATCCACATAGGGAGTACGACCTCTGTCTTTGCTCACCCTGGGGCGACGAATAAGGTCCTCCGCAGATAACAAATCCACGCTACCGCTGCGCCACTCTGATATAGATGCTGATGCGGCCATCGGGGTCCACCCGATCTCTGGCATCTTAGGAACCCGTCAACCTGGGAAGGAAATCGGAAGTGCCTCTGCCGGCCGATCTGTCCTCCATCACCCGGCGCCAAGCGCCAATATCCTGAACTCGTCTCTAGCGGCAGATCCCTATCCAAAGGAACTGCAGCGCCACGCTCCATACACAATGCCTACTCCATCGAGGCGTCAAAACCTGCAACGGAGGGACTGAATGACTGAAAGGTATCCTGGCGTAATCCACTCCCAATCACACATATCCTGTGCGCCTCGTTCCTCTAACATGGAGCGCGTAGTTCAACAACCGCAAAACTCTCTAGCACAGGGAGGCTCTCAATTGATCACTCCATCACCACCAACCACGACTCTGCCTCCAAAGGCTCCAAACTCAATCTTACGAGTCGGGGTGGTTCGTCTGCCAAATCTGGCTCAATAGATCGATCGCGTCCCCTCAGCTCACCAGCTGTCAACTATCCACCCTGCCTCGGTGCCTCGGCACTAAACATTGGCACAGAGGGGCTACTCACTCCATCGGTGCCACCGAAATCCCCGCCCCTGAGGATACTGCAACCGGGTGGTCTCAGAAGGAAGCACTGTCGAGCTGCCCGCTGCTCCGACAACTGTGTGACTAAAACCAGCTGCTCGCTCACTCTGCCGCTGATAGGCCTCAAACAATCCTGTCATCTGGGTCCGGAACTCTCTGACCTCAATACGGGTATCCGGCCCAAAACCAATCGCTCAAACTCAGCCGCTATGACAGGAAGCACACGGGTTGAAACCTAGGGTCGGGGAGACACAGCTCGCCACGACGAAACCACAAATCAGCACACAAAAGCCACTCGACCCAATCCAGCGAAAGTCTAGAGCATGTCACCCATTTCACAGCATTATGTTGTCTGCAGCCAACATAATCACTTAGGAGAATAAACATGCCGATCACTCGTCCCGTCCCCTGGGAGAGGTATAAAACTCAATCAGGACTCTCGCTAAAAATCACGACTCTCACGAAGTCATCCAAGGGTCAAACCATAAGCCTAGGGTTTCTAAGTCCGCCATGACCTACAACCTAGGCTCTGATACCAACCTAATCTGTCACGCCCCGGGGTCGAAACTGCGACCCGGGCTCGCCAACAGATCCGCCACCTATGCCAACCTGCATAGGCGAAGCGTCCTACCTGCAAGAAAAGTACTACAGCTAAACATAATATCAGAGCTATAAGTAAAAACCTGCTGTATAACTAAAATCAATCACTGTACAACTGGAAAAATACAATAATGTCCGTCTCCCAAAATAAGAACCATACAATATCCTCGGGTACAAAACTCAGAGCTCAACCGGGAGATATCTCCAATAAATACATCAGTGTACAGACTCTCGATACATAACATGTCCTCACTACATCAGTCTCTCAAAATAGAAAATAAAACAACTAATCTACTGAAGCTCTCCTCTGAAGGGGGTACCGCTACTCTCCAACGACGGGTAGGGATCTAGCTCGTGACTCTCTCGCCTCGAACAACAACCGCAAAATCAGCAACAACCGCTATGACTCTGCAAAACAAAGGAGAGGAAGGAAAAATGAGGGGAAAAACCCCAAAGGGTGTGAGAACTACACCAAAAAGGGAGTTCTCAGTGGGCACCACTGCCAGACCCGACGGTCTGCCCACTAAGTCCTCAGGAGGTAAAAACTAACCAAAGCCGTAAAGACGGAAATAAGGAAGCTGGAGACTCTCAACAGCTATCATGCCTCCATCTAAAAGCCCAAAAGGGGAAAACCAAAGAATGGTATGCAACCCCTAGCACATGAAGTGCACAATCGACCCAATCGATAGACCAGTAATCACTGGCACTGCCTGTGTAATGACACGACTTTTCTAGTATTATTTTACCCTCCTGCTAATAAAGTGTAAGTTAGAGGGAATTAAAATATCGGGCTCTTTAGAGTTGACTAACATGCGGTGCGGGTATTTTTCGGTGATAGAGCTCGAAAAACGATGATCGACGGTGCAATCGGATCCAAAATCGCACTTACGGATCTCCCGGAATGGGGTTTCTAAGATCGCGGTGACTTAAGGTGTGCATCGAAATCCGTGTAAAATATCCGGCACGCTTTTTGAGGAATTTTGGATATTCCGTGTGATTAATTAATTAAGGAATTAATTAATCAGCGACGTGAAATTAAATCTGGGAATTTATTCCCTATATTAATTAATTAGGAAATTAATTAATCGGTGACTAGGATTTAAAAAGGTGGGGTTTATCTCGTGGGATTAGATATTTATTGTTAGAAGATAAATATCCGAATATTCGGGACTTTTCCTTTTTACGTACGAATAATAAAAGGGAAATAAAAGAATAAAATAAATAAAGAAAATAAATTTATAATAAGAGGATAAATAAACCCCGTTACCGGAAGGAAAACCCTAATTTAAAATACCGCCTCCTCAAACCCTCCTCTTTCGTGCGTACCGAAAACCAAACGAAACCCTAGTTGAAAAGAGAGAAAGGAAAAGAGAGAAAAGAAAAGGAAACCCTAACCGGAGGAGAAAAGAGGGAAAGAAGGAGAAATCGGAGGAACCCGATCGCCCCGATTGACGTCCGGAGACCGGAGAACGGACGCCATCATCTTCGGGGAGCGGATCCGGATCTCCAACGCTGCAAGAACCAAGATCGGTTATGTAGTTCCGATGAATTAAGGTTAGTGATCATCGTTACGTTTGTCAAATTAATCGGGGGTTTTCCGTGTTCTTGTAAGGTCGTTTTAATTGGTACATCGATCGCGGATTTTCGTCGGGTTTTGATCCATGATTTATTCTCGTTCTTGATCGAGCGTGATTGATGGTTTTTATCGAGTTTAATCGATGATTTTTAATGGGTTTCTTTTTATCGGGCATCCGATCGACGTTTTGGTTGTTCGTCGATCGTTGGTTTAGTCATTAGGATTATCGTGTATTTATTCGGGAATTTTTGGGGATGTTTCGTTGGAACATAGTGGGTTAACGGGAGGCCGCCGCCGCCGTTGTTAAACGGGAGGCCGCCGCCGTCGTTACCATGGTCGCGGGGTCTTCGCCGGAGTCGCACGGGAGCGAAAACGGAGAAGAAATCGCGAAACGGGAGCGAAAACGGCAAAATTAGGGTTTACTGTGCTTGACCGTACAGCACGGTCCATGGGTCCAGGCGTGCACCCGGTGCACGCCCGCAGCATCGGAAGCACAAGACCCGGCGAACAGTTTCGCGCACCGGCCCGGCCCAAGGCGCGCGGTGCACGCCTCGTGCGTGCACCCGGCGCATGCCGCACGGCCACCCGACGCTTAGACCCGGTGCACGCCTCGCGCGTGCACCGGCCCGGCCCAAGACGCGCGGTGCACGCCTCCTGCGTGCACCCGGCGCATGCCGCATGGCCCCCCGATGCGCAGACCCGGTCCACGGTTGCCCCTGTGCACCACCCGACAGCCCAAAGTTCGGTGGCTCCGTTTGGGTCCATTTTTCCACCGTTTTGAGCGCCGTTTTCGCCGTTGGGATCATTATCTCCGCGGTTTTCTTGGTGTGGCCACTTGGGATCTTTTTGGTCACTGTTTTATTATGTCGGGTGTTAATTTCGCCGGTGCTCCGTGCCCCGACGAAATCGTCGGGGGCGCGCCGCCGGGTCTCTTGTCTTATCTTTTTGCCGTCGGGATCTTCCGGGCTTAATCATTATCGTCCCGAGTCGGCTACCGGTTGAGAATTGGATTTTGTTGGATTTCCATTAGCGGTTTTAGACTCCGACGGGGTTCGCAATGAAACAGTCGCGGTCCGGTGGTTGTTAGCCTTTGAATTTACCGGTGTGATCTGAGTTTTCGATTTTACTTGACTGTTTTGATTTGTTGGATTTTTGATTGACATCGCGGTCCTCTAGGTGTAGTGATTTCGGCTTTGGTGGGTTCTTTATTACAGTGGGTGGGGACCACTGATTTTTCCTGATTAGGGTAAGGTGCTAAATGGTGCTCTTGGATATTTTAGTAGGCCGCGAGGAGCTCTGTTTTGCTTAGGAGGGTCGCGGGCGCGGTCGGTTGTCTTCATTCCAGGTGGGTACGGTTGCGATAAGTGCAACAAGTGCAGTAAGTGCATCTATCGTCATTAAAGTGCTCTTAATTTATCTAACAAAGTAGATGGACAGTTTAACCTTTCTCATAATTGTGTTTTATCTAACAATTGAAGCGGCTACGGTCGCGGTGCTCACTACACGCCGATCTCGGCAAATCCGTTTCGGATGCTGCAGGTACACAGGCGGATTGGCCTCCGCATGGGTTTACTTTTTCGGAGAAGTGGTCTATTTTTGACCGTGTACCTCACAAAGGGGTGGGTGCTGTGAGGACCTCTTCGCGCCCGCTGAAAATAGCACACCAGCACCGCGAAGAGGTTAAATGCATCAAAGAGGTGTTTGCGCACGAGGGGAGACTTTAGTCTCCCCGACAGGGACTCTAGGGTTGGTGCCCAACTTAATTGATAAATCTGGGGTTGGGGCCCAGCTTAATTATGTGCAGGGTTTTAGCGAAAGGTTCCGGTGTTTTCGGTTTGCTCCTTATTCCTTATTGTTATTAGACATCTACTTTGTTTGTCACTGACATTACCCACTCCGTGGCAGGTGTTACGAGGTGGGTTAGCCGGGAGGGCGGTGAGACTGCGTCGCGAGGACCGTAGTCAGATAGTTGGGTTTATTATCTCATTTCCCATGCCTTATTTAATTAATTTGCTTGTGGACCGTATTAGTCGTGGACATGTATTACTTAGTGCTGTGGATGAGGTGTACATTTATACTTTGATGCTTTTAGTGATGTTTTCATATGCGGCATGTTTTCAAGATAAACCAAATGATTTCGAAAACGTTTTCTCAAAACGAAGTGCCGTGTGGTCACGGGTTTTGCAACCGCTGGTTTTATCCTTTCCAAACGGTGACGCCGCTTTTATAACATTAGTTAAGTTACTGTACTCTGTTTGACGATGTATGTCTATTGTATGGTTGATGGTTGATGTATGATGTTGTAAATGAGACGCCGTGCATATACAAAGGAGACTCTGTCTGTGGGCAGAGAGAATTTGTGTATGTGGCGGTCTGGCACGCACCAGGGATGAGGTTTAAGTTACCTTGTTGAGAAGAAAAAATAATACACGCTATTTTCCGCTTTGATAGACTCAAAAACCCCCGGGGGCGTGACAGATTAAATGGTATCAGAGAAAACAACCATAACCATAGTAGACGTGATCCACATCCACAGTGTAGGGTGCCACAAGCAAATTAGACATGAGATAACCAAGGTATAGGTGCGTAGTACGTGAGAGTACGGGGAAAAGGGGACGTAATGTAGGTGTAATCGTAAGACAGGGTGTTAGGTTTATAACCTTAGGGTTGACATGGTTTCTTGGTCTATAGCGGACGATGGCCCGGACTAGATCGTCCACCGAGAATGCGGACGCGGACAGAGTGACCCCGGCCACCGCAGAGAACCAGCTTCTCCAACGACAACTGCGGGAAATGGCCGGGCAATTAGCGACGCTGACGGAGCAGGTTCGTCACCTGACGCAGCGACAGGCAACCGCGCCAGCCGAACGCGATCCGACCCCTCCGCCCGAAGCCACCGCACCCACTACGGGACCGCAAGGGACGGGTGGTACGACGACGGAACAGCCCCCATCCCCAAGGGATGTACCTACTCCGACGACCACGGGGCCCGTGATGGGAGCGACAACAGGGGAGGCAGGAACGACCCCTACTCTCGGGGGGTCCGCCGCTGTAGGAGGGATCACGGAGCAACGAGCGACGCGAGAAAGGGTCAGGACGAATTTGACTAAGTTCAAGAAGCATGACCCTCCCACTTTCGAGGGAGAGACGGCTGACCCTTGGGTCGTGGGAAAATAGGTAGATACCATGGAAAGGCTCTTCGAAGCTTTGCTAATGGAGGAGGGTGAATGGGCCCCTTTGGCAGTCCTTTTTCTTGAGGGAGACGCCAGCAAGTGGTGGAAGACGGTGCGCCCGGACCCGTCGGAGGGCACCGCCCTTCCATCTTGGACCACGTTCCGAGGAAAACTGTTTGGGGCATTTCTCTCCGACAGCATCAAACAGCAGATGGAAGATGACCTGAAGCCCATCAAGCAAGGAAGTCGGACAGTTATGGGATATCAACGGGCATTTGTGAGGTTGATCAAATGAGTTCCCTTGTTATAAGAGATGAATCTCACAAGGCCCGTCTATTTGTGAATGGCTTATGGAGCGACATCTTCAAGGTGGTGCAAACGGCGGGTTTGCACGCCTTCCAGGAGGCGGTCGATAGAGCCACCGCGGTGGAGCGCGGATTTACGATTTCATGAGCCCGACGGGAGAGCTCAGAACACAACAGGGATAAGAAACGAACTCGGCCAAGCTTCGGAAGAGAGCATACCAAGAGGAGCCGGCCTCCTAAATACTCGAGATTGCAACAAGGAACCAAGAATGCGCCGACGAGAGGACAATGGCCGGTGGACAAGTCTTGCATCATTTGCGATGGAATACACCAAGTGACCGGATGTCTCCAGAAGCAAGACCATTGTTTTCGAAGTGGCAAACCGGGGCACTATCGTTGCAACTGCCCCTCGAAAACGGGGACATCATCCGTAGCAACATCTACACCCTCGTCTCCGCAATCGGGAGGAGGGAGAGTCTATACGATGACCCACCATAGGACGGACCCATAGAGCATGATGTAACAGGTAATACTCGAGTTTCAGACCATCGTGCTAGAACTTTGGTGGCAACACCTAAGCATCCCACTCTTTCACCTCGCTTTATGTTTTCACCCTACCTTAGTTATTAGAAGAAATCCCTATCGTAGGAATAAGTTCGGTTGGACCCTCTGGCTACCCCTCGGGGCAGGCGGCTGTACCCCTTCCTGCCCAGTGAGGGTGAGGCGGGTTCTTAGTCTCTAAGAACTAATGAGGTTCCGTTAAAGGTTGTCGGTGTAGCGCTTGGGGCCGACAGTCGCGGCAATCTTTAAGCGGTAGTTGACTGCTTGAAGTTCCAAGCGAGTCTCCGGGAACGGACTTACCGGAACTTGTAAACTTAGCTTGTAGGAACGCCTTCTGCTCGCTTTTCTTTGTTGCGAGCAAGGAGCTTGGTAGAAGGCAGTCGAGTAGCGTTCACGAGTACCGTATGGATCTCGACACGAGAATGACAAATACTCCTCTACCTCGGATAGATGACCTACGCGATCAACTACAAGGAGAAACGGCGTTCCCAAAGAATGATCTGCGGTCCGGCTATCGCCAGCCTAGAGTCCGGGGTAATGACATACTGAAAACAGACCTGCGAGCTCGGAATAGTCAACATAAGTTTACAGTTGTACCGTTTAGACTCGTTAATGCACCAGCGGTGCTCATGGGCATGATGAATAGGATATTCAAGCCCTTCTTAGACCAGTCGGTGATGGCCTTTTAGTGGACGTTCCGATCTACTCTCGCACAGACAAGGGGTATGGGGAACACTTGCGAGTAATCCCCCAGACCCTCCGGGGTCAGAAACCATATGCCAAAACTTATAAAGTGTGAGTTATGGTCCGCAAGGGGGACTTTTTGAGGCATATCGTTTCGGTGTCTGGAATTGCAGTGGATCCAAGGAGGATTGGATCAGGGATCAACTGGGCTCGACCAACCGAGATGATGGAAATCCGAAGCTTCTTAGGACGGGCAGACCGCTACAGATGCCTCGTGGGAGGCCACTTCCCCAAATCGGCTAACCCAAAGGGGGGAGAGATACGTGTAGATGGCCCAGTGCCAGGAGGGCTTCAAGGGACTTAAAGACGAACACACACAGGCGTCAGTGCTCACATTGCCGAAGCCCGGAAAGGACTATAAGATTTAAGTCTGACGAATCTCCAAGAGGATCTTGGGAGATCAAATAACGGACACGCGACTACAACTTGTGCGAGACAAAATGTCCTCGGAGCAAGACGGAGTTTGTATGACTAACACAGATGATGTAATAAGGTGCCGGGGACGAAGTTGTGTACCCGGTAAGCTAGAAATAAGGGAAGAAAGTCTAGCAAAGGTATATAATGCCTCATATACCGTGCATCCCGGAGGTACAATGTAGAATACCGGGTCTTCGGATAGCGCGCCGACCACGCAGTTGGCATGGAGCAGAGAGTTGCCTTGGGCATGTTGCATTTGAGTTTACAGTTGATGCCGGGATGATTCGGATCAACGCAGAAGCTCCAGCTCGATTTGGGGTTTTCCGGGCTTTGTATGTCGATTGAGGATGAGATTTGGAAATTACCGACTTCACCGTGGAGTGCCGGAAATTCAGAAACACTTGGAGCTGGTGTATTTTATGATTACAGCGAGGTTCGGGAGGTTCCGGACTGACGCGGAGGACCCGGAGGCAAAAAGTGAGTCGGAACTGGCAATTGTGGAGCCGGTATTTGATTTGAGCACCCCGACTCAACGGATGAGCTTTTTGAGGAGAAAAAGCTGTGGACACGTGTACTTTCGATTTACAGCGAGGTTCGGGAGGTTCCGGACTGACGCGGAGGACCCGGAGGCAAAAAGTGAGTCGGAACTGGCAATTTTGGAGCCGGTATTTGATTTGAGCACCCCGCCTCAACGGATGAGCTTTTTGATGAGAAAAAGCTGTGAGCGCGTGTACTTTTGATTTACAGCGGAGCTCGGGAGGTTCCGGGCAGCGGCGGAGAGCCCGAAGGCAAAAAGTGAGTTGGGGTGGACTTTTTGGATTATTTATTTATTTAATTATTGCTTTATAAGGTGGCCTCCTCTGTTGCTTTGGAAGAAAGCAGGGAAAGAAAGGAAAAAAGAGGAAAGGGAGAGGGAAGGAAGAAGAAGAGGAAGGGCTTGAAGGAAGCTTTTCGTGTGCGTTTCTTCCCCGAGCGTGGACGTGGAGCCGTGCTAGGACCGGCGTGCCGCGAAGAGGTTGGATTTATTTTATTGTTTTCTTTTCTCTCTTTTCTGCTCCCTGTGGGCTGAGCCTTGCGGACTGGTCGTCCGGGGCGTGGCGTGGCTGCGCGAGTCGCGCGCGCGGCGCGTTTTCGGCAGCGCGTGGCTTGGGTGCGGCGGCCGTGCGCGGGGGGCGCTGGTGTGCTGCGCGCAGCTTGCGCCCTGCTGCCAAGTGGTGCAGCAGGGCGCCGGGCTGCCTTGGGGCCGCGCGGCCCTGCAGGCCGCGCGCTGGGCGCGCGGCACTGCAGGGGTGCCGCGCGGGCAGCCCCTGTGCCGCGCGGCCTTGCAGGCCGCGCGGGGCGCGCGGCACTGCAAGGTGCCGCGCGGGCGGCCCTGCAGGCCGCGCGCTGGGCGCGCGGCACTGCAGGGGCCCCGCGCGGGCGGCCCTGTGCCGCGCGGCCTGCAGGCCGCGCCCGTGGGCGCGCGGCACTGCAGGGGCCCCGCGCGGGCGGCCCTGTGCCGCGCGGGCCTGCAGGCCGCGCCCGTGGGCGCGCGGACCTGCAGGGGCCCCGCGCGGGCGGCCCTGTGCCGCGCGGGCCTGCAGGCCGCGCCCGTGGGCGCGCGACCCTGCAGGGGCCCCGCGCGGGCGGCCCGGTGCCGCGCGGGCCTGCAGGCCGCGCCCGTGGGCGCGCGGCCCTGTGCCGCGCGGGCCTGCAGGCCGCGCCCGTGGGCGCGCGGCCCTGCAGGGGCCCCGCGCGGGCGGCCCTGTGCCGCGCGGGCCTGCAGGCCGCGCCCGTGGGCGCGCGGCCCTGCAGGGGCCCCGCGCGGGCGGCCCTGTGCCGCGCGGGCCTGCAGGCCGCGCCCGTGGGCGCGCGGCCCTGCAGGGGCCACGCGCGGGCGGCCCTGTGCCGCGCGGGCCTGCAGGCCGCGCCCGTGGGCGCGCGGCCCTGAAGGGGCCCCGCGCGGGCGGCCCTGTGCCGCGCCGGCCTGCAGGCCGCGCCCGTGGGCGCGCGGCGCTGCAGGGGCCCCGCGCGGGCGGCCTTGTGCCGCGCGGGCTTGCTGAGCGCCGCGCGGGCGGCTGGGCCAGCGCCGCGCGGCTGGGTTTGTGGGGCCGTGTTGCTGCGCCGCTTTTTGCCGCGCAGGCTGCGACCCGGCGACGCGCCGCGGCGTGTGTGCGCGATGGGTTTTCCGCGCAACGCGCGGCGTTTCTCGTCGCCGGATGGGTTTCTTTTGCCTTTGTGAGCGCGGTTTTAGCCGCATGTTTTCTGATCCCGGTCCCTCTTCTTGTCTCGCAGTTGTGGCATAGTGTTAGCTTCTCACGTGGCCGGTGGTGCGTGTTTTGCCGCGTGGAGCTGCGGGATCGCATCGGGACCTCCGTTTGGCGCACGGTTTTCGCGGATTGATCGCAGGTGGGTTGGTTTCTCCCAATGAACTACGGAATGCCCTTTATGCTTCCGAATGCAATGGTATCGTTTCCTTACTATCAGGTAATTGCGGAACAGTCGTGTAAGTCGAGGGTTGTCGTTTCCGACTTGGACACGAGTGTTAGTAATATCGTTAGAGTATACGAGTCTTCCGATCTGGCCGAGTCACCAGAGAGATAAATATCACTGGCCGAGTTACCAGAGAGATAGTTATCACTGGCCGAGTCACCAAGGGGATAAATATCACTGGCCGAGTCACCAGGGGGATAAATATCACTGGCCGAGTTACCAGAGAGATAGTTATCACTGGCCGAGTCACCAGGGGGATAAATATCACTGGCCGAGTCACCAGAGAGATAGTTATCACTGGCCGAGTCACCAGGGGGATAAATATCACTGGCCGAGTTACCAGAGAGATAGTTATCACTGGCCGAGTTACCAGGGGGATAAATATCACTGGCCGAGTTACCAGAGAGATAGTTATCACTTGCCGAGTCACCAGGGGGATAAATATCACTGGCCGAGTTACCAGAGAGATAGTTATCACTGGCCGAGTTACCAGGGGGATAAATATCACTGGCCGAGTTACCAGAGAGATAGTTATCACTGGCCGAGTCACCAGGGGGATAAATATCACTGGCCGAGTTACCAGAGAGATAGTTATCACTGGCCGAGTCACCAGGGGGATAAATATCACTGGCCGAGTTACCAGAGAGATAGTTATCACTGGCCGAGTCACCAGATGGATAAATACCACTGGCCGAGTTGCCAGAGAGGTAATATGCCCTGGCCGAGTTACCAGGTGATTACTAGAAGGAATTGAGGTGGCCTTCTAGTGTTTTGTTAGAGTTCTAGCAGTCCCAATGCGGGGGCGGAAACTATGGGCGGCTAAGCCTACAGCCTGTTCCTGTTTGATAAGGGCTGTAGGGAGGGCAGACGTTCGTAGTTTCCAGGCCTCCCGTGAGAGAGACTGAGAACTTATTTCCTACATTGCATCGAGACATGTAGCGATAGATTCATTTCCAGCTATTCTATCTATCTATCTATCTATCTATCTATATGTTTTTGTCTCCAGCAGACTGAGTGGGTTTTAGCTTTGGTACCCACTGAGATCTGACTGTTGCTGTAGATCTCACACCCGCTGTGATGACAGGTGTTCCTGAGGCGACCGTTCCAGGTTTGGCTCGTTCGGAGCTTCCTGACCGAGGTAAGGGCGTGGCTGCTAGCTCCTACCCGAGTCGGTGGTGTCGGTGTTAGTGTCACTTGTACTTTTTAGTTTCCACTTTTGTACCAATTAGTGCTTTTGTACTTATGTTGTGGGTGCTAGTGGACTGGTACTTGGACTTTTCACCGCTTAAGGTTTCAGCTTCCTTTCAGCTCTGATACTTGTTTAGCTATAGATCTCTTTTGTAGGTTAGACGCTTCGTCTGTACGGCAGTTTCCGTACAGACGGCGGATCTGTTGGCGAGCCGGGTCGCAGTTCGACCCCGGGGCGTGACAGATTAGGTTTCCGTACAGACGGCGGATCTGTTGGCGAGCCCGGGTCGCAGTTCGACCCCGGGGCGTGACAGATTAGGTGGTATCAGAGCCTAGGAATATAGGTCGTTGAGGACTTAGAGACCCTAGGCTATTGGTTGGACAGTAGGAAGACTGTCGTGAGAGGCGTGACCTTAGCGAGAGTCTTGTCTGAGGGTGTACCTCCCCCAGAGGATTGGGGTGAGTGACCTCGCATGTTTTTCTCTAAAGGTGATTGTGTTGGCTGCAGACAACATAATGCTTTAGAAAGGTCAACATGTTTAGACTTTCGCTTGTTTGGGTCGAGAGAGTCTTGGTCCTAATGTTTTTCTGTTGTAGTGGTTTTTGGATGCTTCTGAGACGCCGTGCAGCGGCGAGGGCGTGTTTGACCTGGGATGAGGGGGCTCGTGTAGCGGAAAGCTAAATGGATAGAGCCGGGAGAGGCTTGAGAGATCCGGGCCCAAGCAGTCCTAGTATTTGAGGCGATACGGCGCCAGGAAGAGAGCATGGAGCGTGTGGTGCACATGCCTGGACCGAGAGCATCTCCCGGAGTATCGCCAGTGGTACCTCCGGCCTCGACTTTGTCGATTCCGACCCTGATCGCACCACTGATGGTGCGGAAGCAGCGAGAGGTTGCTGATCGGTTGTGTACCGCATCCAGTTCCATCCCTTGCAGATTACGGGACAGAGTTGGAGCCGTGTGAGGCCGAGAGCTGGAACGCTGTTATGGAAGAATTGTTCGAGGATTTGTTCATCCAGGATAAGCATCAGGGCGCTTGGTTTTGCACTTTTGGATTAGGACGCCAAGAGAGCTGGTGGCGTCGAATTCGTCTTGTTGGACCATCGGGAGCGCAGTTGATGTTCTGGGATGAGTTTCTGTGGCGGTTGAGCGGTGTACCCCGGGTCGCCTAGGATGAGGCTTAGAGGTTGGTTATGTTCGAGAGGGAACTGCATCGAGATACCAATCTCTTTGTGCATCTTCGGCGAGTGCCGACCTAGGATGCAGTGAGTGTGCATGCTCGATGGATCGATCGAGGATCAGTGATCACGTCCGAGGGAGACGGTGAGCGGGGACCAGTTTCGGAGAGAGAGCTCCGGCATCGCCGATTTTGCGATAGTTGCGTGATTCGAGGTTGCCATGATCCCACCCACAGGATCATGGGTCTCAGAGGAGACAGAGACCGGGTGGTTCTCGACAGTGCTTGCTTCAGCAGCAGTGCCAGGATGTGAGTCCCCTTTTTGCATGGGCCGCATTCTACGCCAGGGTTGTGGATCGTGTCTCACCTGGTGTGGTCGTCGGAATTTGAGCATGCTTTTTGCCAACGCCGCTTGTGCGTTTCGGTGGAGCAGGGGTACCTTCGTTTGGGCCAGTGTCTGGACTGATGGTTGTGCACGTTTGGATCAGATTTCAGATCACGTGAAGCACGTGGTTGAGTGTTGCCTGTCCTGCCAGTGCAACTAGGACCTTGGTTTGATCATCGAGATGTTAGTCCTACATCAGTCAGAGGTGTTGATACGAGGTTGGATAGGAATCGTTCGTCCCAATTTATGTTATCATGGGTTGTCGAGAGAGAGGACTTTGACCCTCCGTGGACCTGGTCAGGAGGAGTGTATTTTTTAGGATGTGTTGATGTTTGATGCCCTGGCTGAGTTACCAGGAGGTTACCTGCCCCTGGCTGAGTTACCAGGTGGTTACTTGCCCCTGGCCGAGTTACCAGGTGGTTAATGCCCCTGGCCGAGTTACCAGGTAGTTACTTGATTGGGACTGAGATCGAGACAGTGATTGACGTGGTTTGGGAACCGCGCCAACTTCGACAGCACCTCGTGGTGTATCAACCGTGAGACAGAGAGAGCTGTGAGCGCGGTTGCGAGATTTGACGGATCGAGAGGTCTGTGAGACCTAGTACCTCGTCGTGGGGATACGACAGTGAGGATCCAGGCGGTTGTTACACAGTGGTGAGGTCACGTTGTGGGTACACAACCGTGTGAGTTCTTGTAAGGTTCGAACTTGATTAGTCTCGCCTTGTGCTTGGGCAGATGCCTTCGAGTGATTGATATCTTTATGGAACCTTACAGCCGAGGGTTGTGCCTGGATACTGATCTGGAACCAGTAGGGCAGTTTGAGCGGTATGCGTGGTCAAGTAGATTGACTAATGCCCTACTGATTGAGAGCTGTGATTTCCCTGTTTCACAGGACGGGTTGGTGGTGTTACCGTCGTGGGTTTTTGCTTACCTCCGAAGCGACTTGGAGCATGAGGGGCTCCTAAGGTTAGGGCTGCAACTTCTATGAGAAGAAGTGGTTGCCAAGCTTTGAGAGTTGCACTTGGTCATCGAAAGATTTTGTGTTTAGGCCTTGTGATTCAGCCGCACGAGTGTCAGAGGACCCAACGAAGAAAGATACCGTTTGGGTTGGGCCTAGACCCATGTTAATGATAGAGATCAGAAGCTCTTGGACTATGCAAGGCCAGTGTAACTTGCGAGAGGCAAAGCTGAGGAAGATACCAGCATTGATCCGGATATTGCCGTGATAGAGAGGTCATGGAATTATTCAGAATTCTCGAACCTTAAGTACTTGGACACTCAGGAGGCCGGGTTGAGGTAACGCCGGTGGATAGATTTTGCATGGATGCATGATTGCTTTGTCCCGGCGAAGACTTTATGTTCAGTTACGCCCTGTTTAGGCGAGCAATGTAACCCAGGGAGTTGAGTGCCAGAATTGTTGAAGGTTCTCGAGGTTGAGAGTTTTCCCCTGTTAAGGGAGGTGACATATGTTTAGTGGAACTGGAGTTTTGGTGACTAAGAAGCATCAGAGGGGTTTTGCCTTAAGGAGGCTTAAACTTCGGTTTTATGAGATCTCGAATCGAGGGAAACTACCAGCCTGAGAGTTATTTTTTTAGAGATGGGTTATGCGAGGTGTGGATCCTCGAGCAGTGATCAGGCTGGATGAGGTCCATTTGAACCCCGCCAGTTTTGTTTTGCTTTCCCTTCATTGGAGATGGACGAGGATTGCTTTACCCATTCGACCGATGCAATTCTTGTTGGTGAATCCAAAGAATTTTGCAGTCGAATCCCACCTTTGGGGATTGATCAGTGTTGTCAGCATGAGGAATGTGAGTGACCACTTGAGAGCCCTGGGCAATTCGAGGATCCCCCATTCCTTTTGTTTTTGGATTACCCTCCTATGTATGGATTTAGTTGAGTTTCGAGGACGAAACCTTTTTAAGGGGGGGAGAGTGTAGAATACCGGGTCTTCGGATAGCGCGCCGACCACGCAGTTGGCATGGAGCAGAGAGTTGCCTTGGGCATGTTGCATTTGAGTTTACAGTTGATGCCGGGATGATTCGGATCAACGCAGAAGCTCCAGCTCGATTTGGGGTTTTCCGGGCTTTGTATGTCGATTGAGGATGAGATTTGGAAATTACCGACTTCACCGTGGAGTGCCGGAAATTCAGAAACACTTGGAGCTGGTGTATTTTATGATTACAGCGAGGTTCGGGAGGTTCCGGACTGACGCGGAGGACCCGGAGGCAAAAAGTGAGTCGGAACTGGCAATTGTGGAGCCGGTATTTGATTTGAGCACCCCGACTCAACGGATGAGCTTTTTGAGGAGAAAAAGCTGTGGACACGTGTACTTTCGATTTACAGCGAGGTTCGGGAGGTTCCGGACTGACGCGGAGGACCCGGAGGCAAAAAGTGAGTCGGAACTGGCAATTTTGGAGCCGGTATTTGATTTGAGCACCCCGCCTCAACGGATGAGCTTTTTGAAGAGAAAAAGCTGTGAGCGCGTGTACTTTTGATTTACAGCGGAGCTCGGGAGGTTCCGGGCAGCGGCGGAGAGCCCGAAGGCAAAAAGTGAGTTGGGGTGGACTTTTTGGATTATTTATTTATTTAATTATTGCTTTATAAGGTGGCCTCCTCTGTTGCTTTGGAAGAAAGCAGGGAAAGAAAGGAAAAAAGAGGAAAGGGAGAGGGAAGGAAGAAGAAGAGGAAGGGCTTGAAGGAAGCTTTTCGTGTGCGTTTCTTCCCCGAGCGTGGACGTGGAGCCGTGCTAGGACCGGCATGCCGCGAAGAGGTTGGATTTATTTTATTGTTTTCTTTTCTCTCTTTTCTGCTCCCTGTGGGCTGAGCCTTGCGGACTGGTCGTCCGGGGCGTGGCGTGGCTGCGCGAGTCGCGCGCGCGGCGCATTTTCGGCAGCGCGTGGCTTGGGTGCGGCGGCCGTGCGCGGGGGGCGCTGGTTTGCTGCGCGCAGCTTGCAACCTGCTGCCAAGTGGTGCAGCAGGGCGTCGGGCTGCCTTGGGGCCGCGCGGCCCTGCAGGCCGCGCGCTGGGCGCGCGGCACTGCAGGGGTGCCGCGCGGGCAGCCCCTGTGCCGCGCGGCCTTGCAGGCCGCGCGGGGCGCGCGGCACTGCAAGGTGCCGCGCGGGCGGCCCTGCAGGCCGCGCGCTGGGCGCGCGGCACTGCAGGGGTGCCGCGCGGGCGGCCCTGTGCCACGCGGCCTTGCAGGCCGCGCCCGTGGGCGCGCGGCGCTGCAGAGGCCCCGCGCGGGCGGCCCTGTGCCGCGCGGGCCTGCAGGCCGCGCCCGTGGGCGCGCGGCCCTGCAGGGGCCCCGCGCGGGCGGCCCTGTGCCGCGCGGGCCTGCAGGCCACGCCCGTGGGCGCGCGGCCCTGCAGGGGCCCCGCGCGGGCGGCCCTGTGCCGCGCGGGCCTGCAGGCCGCGCCCGTGGGCGCGCGGCCCTGCAGGGGCCCCGCGCTGGCGGCCCTGTGCCGCGCGGGCCTGCAGGCCGCGCCCGTGGGCGCGCGGCCCTGCAGGGGCCCCGCGCTGGCGGCTCTGTGCCGCGCGGGCGGCCCTGTGCCGCGCGGGCCTGCAGGCCGTGCCCGTGGGCGCGCGGCCCTGCAGGGGTCCCGCGCGGGCGGCCCTGTGCCGCGCGGGCCTGCAGGCCGCGCCCGTGGGCGCGCGGCCCTGCAGGGGCCCCGCGCTGGCGGCCCTGTGCCGCGCGGGCCTGCAGGCCGCGCCCGTGGGCGCGCGGCCCTGCAGGGGCCCCGCGCGGGCGGCCCTGTGCCGCGCGGGCCTGCAGGCCACGCCCGTGGGCGCGCGGCCATGCAGGGGCCCCGCGCGGGCGGCCCTGTGCCGCGCGGGCCTGCAGGCCGCGCCCGTGGGCGCGCGGCGCTGCAGGGGCCCCGCGCGGGCGGCCTTGTGCCGCGCGGGCTTGCTGAGCGCCGCGCGGGCGGCTGGGCCAGCGCCGCGCGGCTGGGTTTGTGGGGCCGTGTTGCTGCGCCGCTTTTTGCCGCGCAGGCTGCGACCCGGCGACGCGCCGCGGCGTGTGTGCGCGATGGGTTTTCCGCGCAACAGGCGGCGTTTCTCGTCGCCGGATGGGTTTCTTTTGCCTTTGTGAGCGCAATTTTAGCCGCATGTTTTCTGATCCCGGTCCCTCTTCTTGTCTCGCAGTTGTGGCATAGTGTTAGCTTCTCACGTGGCCGGTGGTGCGTGTTTTGCCGCGTGGAGCTGCGGGATCGCATCGGGACCTCCGTTTGGCGCACGGTTTTCGCGGATTGATCGCAGGTGGGTTGGTTTCTCCCAATGAACTACGGAATGCCCTTTATGCTTCCGAATGCAAAGGTATCGTTTCCTTACTATCAGGTAATTGCGGAACAGTCGTGTAAGTCGAGGGTTGTCGTTTCCGACTTGGACACGAGTGTTAGTAATATCGTTAGAGTATACGAGTCTTCCGATCTGGCCGAGTCACCAGAGAGATAAATATCACTGGCCGAGTTACCAGAGAGATAGTTATCACTGGCCGAGTCACCAGGGGGATAAATATCACTGGCCGAGTTACCAGAGAGATAGTTATCACTGGCCGAGTCACCAGGGGGATAAATATCACTGGCCGAGTCACCAGGGGGATAAATATCACTGGCCGAGTTACCAGAGAGATAGTTATCACTGGCCGAGTCACCAGGGGGATAAATATCACTGGCCGAGTCACCAGAGAGATAGTTATCACTGGCCGAGTCACCAGGGGGATAAATATCACTGGCCGAGTTACCAGAGAGATAGTTATCACTGGCCGAGTTACCAGGGGGATAAATATCACTGGCCGAGTTACCAGAGAGATAGTTATCACTGGCCGAGTCACCAGGGGGATAAATATCACTGGCCGAGTTACCAGAGAGATAGTTATCACTGGCCGAGTTACCAGGGGGATAAATATCACTGGCCGAGTTACCAGAGAGATAGTTATCACTGGCCGAGTCACCAGGGGGATAAATATCACTGGCCGAGTTACCAGAGAGATAGTTATCACTGGCCGAGTCACCAGGGGGATAAATATCACTGGCCGAGTTACCAGAGAGATAGTTATCACTGGCCGAGTCACCAGATGGATAAATACCACTGGCCGAGTTGCCAGAGAGGTAATATGCCCTGGCCGAGTTACCAGGTGATTACTAGAAGGAATTGAGGTGGCCTTCTAGTGTTTTGTTAGAGTTCTAGCAGTCCCAATGCGGGGGCGGAAACTATGGGCGGCTAAGCCTACAGCCTGTTCCTGTTTGATAAGGGCTGTAGGGAGGGCAGACGTTCGTAGTTTCCAGGCCTCCCGTGAGAGAGACTGAGAACTTATTTCCTACATTGCATCGAGACATGTAGCGATAGATTCATTTCCAGCTATTCTATCTATCTATCTATCTATCTATATGTTTTTGTCTCCAGCAGACTGAGTGGGTTTTAGCTTTGGTACCCACTGAGATCTGACTGTTGCTGTAGATCTCACACCCGCTGTGATGACAGGTGTTCCTGAGGCGACCGTTCCAGGTTTGGCTCGTTCGGAGCTTCCTGACCGAGGTAAGGGCGTGGCTGCTAGCTCCTACCCGAGTCGGTGGTGTCGGTGTTAGTGTCACTTGTACTTTTTAGTTTCCACTTTTGTACCAATTAGTGCTTTTGTACTTATGTTGTGGGTGCTAGTGGACTGGTACTTGGACTTTTCACCGCTTAAGGTTTCAGCTTCCTTTCAGCTCTGATACTTGTTTAGCTATAGATCTCTTTTGCAGGTTAGACGCTTCGTCTGTACGGCAGTTTCCGTACAGACGGCGGATCTGTTGGCGAGCCGGGTCGCAGTTCGACCCCGGGGCGTGACAGATTAGGTTTCCGTACAGACGGCGGATCTGTTGGCGAGCCCGGGTCGCAGTTCGACCCCGGGGCGTGACATACAAAGAGGTGCAAGGATCTGTGGCAGACCTTCAGTTGGCCCAAATCGAAAGAGCGATGTGGCACAAATTGTGGCGCAATATTGGGTGTGCCAACAGGTGAAACCGAAACATCAGCGACCGGCGGGGGAAAGCAGACGTTTCGGCTACGAGGGAGGTAGTAGCAAGGAAGACCTCTTACAAAGAGTAATTTTGGCCACGACCCCAGAGGAACCCTTAGAAGTAATGCTTCGTACCTTCCTGCCCAATAAGGAGGTGAAGACTTAGTTGTCTTTTATGTTGGCTATTTAGTTAAGGGTTAAATAGGTCCAACTTCCGGCCTTGTGACAATAGACCCGAGGCGTTGTAACAGTATGCCTTGGACGTCCAGGTGAGGTGAGTCGGGCCAAGACCCGACGCGTTGTAACAGTACGCCTTAGACGTCCAGGTGGGTTGAGTCAGGTCAAGATCGGTGGCGGTGTGACAGAACGCCTTAAGTAAATGGGTTGCGTATTTCTTATAATTCGAGCTTTTGGGATTGTTGGTTGGAGTCGACGACCCGACATTTGGGATTTCGGGGCACGTAGGCCCGGTGGCATACCGGTTGACGTTACTGCCAAACCTCGATACGGAGGCTGGCATGGGAGGAAAAGAAACTCCGCAACTGGACAATCCCTTACGTAAAGGTGTAATGGAGTAACCATGAGGAGCGCGAAGCGACTTGGGGACTCAAGACGAAAATGAAGGAAGTTTTTCCAGAATTGTTTAGCGAGGGCTGAGTTTAAGTTTCGAGGACGAAACTTTTTATAAAGTGTGAGTGGTGTAATGACACGACTTTTCTAGTATTATTTTACCCTCCTGCTAATAAAGTGTAAGTTAGAGGTAATTAAAATATCGGGCTCTTTAGAGTTGACTAACATGCGGTGCGGGTATTTTTCGGTGATAGAGCTCGAAAAATGATGATCGACGGTGCAATCGGATCCAAAATCCAACTTACGGATCTCCCGGAATAGGGTTTCTAAGATCGCGGTGACTTAAGGTGTGCATCGAAATCCGTGTAAAATATCCGGCATGCTTTTTGAGGAATTTTGGATATTCCGTGTGATTAATTAATTAAGGAATTAATTAATCAATGACGTGAAATTAAATCTGGGAATTTATTCCCTATATTAATTAATTAGGAAATTAATTAATCGGTGACTAGGATTTAAAAAGGTGGGGTTTATCTCGTGGGATTAGATATTTATTGTTAGAAGATAAATATCCGAATATTCGGGACTTTTCCTTTTTACGTACGAATAATAAAAGGGAAATAAAAGAATAAAATAAATAAAGAAAATAAATTTATAATAAGAGGATAAATAAACGCCGTTACCGGAAGGAAAACCCTAATTTAAAATACCGCCTCCTCAAACCCTCCTCTTTCGTGCGTACCGAAAACCAAACGAAACCCTAGTTGAAAAGAGAGAAAGGAAAAGAGAGAAAAGAAAAGGAAACCCTAACCGGAGGAGAAAAGAGGGAAAGAAGGAGAAATCGGAGGAACCCGATCGCCCCGATTGACGTCCGGAGACCGGAGAACGGACGCCATCATCTTCGGGGAGCGGATCCGGATCTCCAACGCCGCAAGAACCAAGATCGGTTATTTAGTTCCGATGAATTAAGGTTAGTGATCATCGTTACGTTTGTCAAATTAATCGGGGGTTTTCCGTGTTCTTGTAAGGTCGTTTTAATTGGTACATCGATCGCGGATTTTCGTCGGGTTTTGATCCGTGATTTATTCTCGTTCTTGATCGAGGGTGATCGATGGTTTTTATCGAGTTTAATCGATGATTTTTAATCGGTTTCTTTTTATCGGGTTTCCGATCGACGTTTTGGTTGTCCGTCGATCGTTGGTTTAGTCATTAGGATTATCGTGTATTTATTCGGGAATTTTTGGGGATGTTTCGTTGGAACATAGTGGGTTAACGGGAGGCCGCCGCCGCCATTGTTAAACGGGAGGCCGCCGCCGTCGTTACCATGGTCGCGGGGTCTTCGCCAGAGTCGCACGGGAGCGAAAACGGAGAAGAAATCGCGAAACGGGAGCGAAAACGGCAAAATTAGGGTTTACTGTGCTTGACCGTACAGCACGGTCCACGGGTCCAGGCGTGCACCCGGTGCACGCCCGCAGCGTCGGAAGCACAAGACCCGGCGCATAGTTTCGCGCACCGGCCCGGCCCAAGGCGTGCGGTGCACGCCTCGTGCGTGCACCCGGCGCATGCCGCACGGCCACCCGACGTTTAGACCCGGTGCACGCCTCGCACGTGCACCGGCCCGGCCCAAGACGCGCGGTGCACGCCTCCTGCGTGCACGCGGTGCATGCCGCACGGCCGCCCGATGCGCAGACCCGGTCCACGGTTGCCCCTGTGCACCACCCGACAGCCCAAAGTTTGGTGGCTCCGTTTGGGTCAGTTTTTCCACCGATTTGAGCGCCGTTTTCGCCGTTGGTGTGACGCCCCACTTCCCAGGGGGTCACCCATCCTAGAACTACTCTAGCTCTAGCACGCTTAACTCTCATGTTCCTCTTGGATCTTGCTACCATCCAAAATGCTATAGCCGGGTTAGAGATTTAGTCCTATTATATCATTTATATATAGGACTAATCCAAATTCCGGGGGTGTCACATTCTTCCCCCCTTTAAGCCCTGACGTCCACGTCAGGCTCAAGCACACTCACAAGCACCAGGCGATGTGAGACTCGTCTCGCTAGCCTTAGCCGACCTTGTGGGGAGCTCCACTCCACCCACAACGGTCATTAGTCGGGGAGCCTCGCTCTACCCGCTATATAACCCTGGCTCAGCTGAGACTCATCTCACATTTCCGGCTGGTGAATGGCTCTGATACCAACTAAGACGCCCCACTTCCCAGGGGGTCACCCATCCTAGAACTACTCTAGCTCTAGCACGCTTAACTCTCATGTTCCTCTTGGATCTTGCTACCATCCAAAATGCTATAGCCGGGTTAGAGATTTAGTCCTATTATATCATTTATATATAGGACTAATCCAAATTCCGGGGGTGTCACAGTTGGGATCATTATCTCCGCGGTTTTCTTGGTGTGGCCACTTGGGATCTTTTTGGTCACTGTTTTATTATGTCGGGTGTTAATTTCGCCGGTGCTCCATGCCCCGACAAAATCGTCGGGGGCGCGCCGCCGGGTCTCTTGTCTTATCTTTTTGCCGTCGGGATCTTCCGGGCTTAATCATTATCGTCCCGAGTCGGCTACCGGTTGAGAATTGGATTTTGTTGGATTTCCATTAGCGGTTTTAGACTCCGACGGGGTTCGCAATGAAACAGTCGCGGTCCGGTGGTTGTTAGCCTTTGAATTTACCGGTGTGATCTGAGTTTTCGATTTTACTTGACTGTTTTGATTTGTTGGGTTTTTGATTGACATCACGGTCCTCTAGGTGTAGTGATTTCGGCTTTGGTGGGTTCTTTATTACAGTGGGTGGGGACCACTGATTTTTCCTGATTAGGGTAAGGTGCTAAATGGTGCTCTTGGATATTTTAGTAGGCCGCGAGGAGCTCTGTTTTGCTTAGGAGGGTCGCGGGCGCGGTCGGTTGTCTTCATTCCAGGTGGGTACGATTGCGATAAGTGCAACAAGTGCAGTAAGTGCATCTATCGTCATTAAAGTGCTCTTAATTTATCTAACAAAGTAGATGGACAGTTTAACCTTTCGCATAATTGTGTTTTATCTAACAATTGAAGCGGCTACGGTCGCGGTGCTCACTACACGCCGATCTCGGCAAATCCGTTTCGGATGCTGCACGTACACAGGCGGATTGGCCTCCGCATGGGTGTACTTTTCCGGAGAAGTGGTCTATTTTTGACCCGTGTACCTCACAAAGGGGTGGGTGCTGTGAGGACCTCTTCGCGCCCGCTGAAAATAGCACACCAGCACCGCGAAGAGGTTAAATGCATCAAAGAGGTGTTTGCGCACGAGGGGAGACTTTAGTCTCCCCGACTGGGACTCTGGGGTTGGTGCCCAACTTAATTGATAAATCTGGGGTTGGGGCCCAGCTTAATTATGTGCAGGGTTTTAGCGAAAGGTTCTGGTGTTTTCGGTTTGCTCCTTATTCCTTATTGTTATTAGACATCTACTTTGTTTGTCACTGACATTACCCACTCCGTGACAGGTGTTACGAGGTGCGTTAGCCGGGAGGGCGGTGAGACTGCGTCGCGAGGACCGTAGTCAGATACTTGGGTTTATTATCTCATTTCCCTTATGCCTTATTTAATTAATTTGCTTGTGGACCGTATTAGTCGTGGACATGTATTACTTAGTGCTGTGGATGAGGTATACATTTATACTTTGATGCTTTTAGTGATGTTTTCATATGCGGCATGTTTTCAAGATAAACCAAATTATTTCGAAAATGTTTTCTCAAAACGAAGTGCCGTGTGGGCACGGGTTTTGCAACCGCTGGTTTTATCCTTTCCAAACGGTGACGCTGCTTTTATAACATTAGTTAAGTTACTGTACTCTGTTTGACGATGTATGTCTATTGTATGGTTGATGGTTGATCTATGATGTTGTAAATGAGACGCTGTGCATATACAAAGGAGACTCTGTCCGTGGGCAGAGAGAATTTGTGTATGTGGCGGTCTGGCACGCACCGGGGATGAGGTTTAAGTTACCTTGTTGAGAAGAAAAAATAATACACGCTATTTTCCGCTTTGATAGACTCAAAAACCCCCGGGGGCGTGACAGCCTGCTATGCCTGCTATGCCTGCTATTCCTGCTATGCCTGCTATACCTGCATGCCTGCTATGCCTGCCATGCCTGCTATGCCTGCCATGCCTGCCATGCCTGCTATGCCTGCTATGCCTGCCATGCCTGCTATGCCTGCTATGCCTGCCATGCCTCTCGTACAACGGTCAACGACTCACAATGACCTTGGGACAACCGTCGATCCCCAAACGGTTCCCAACAACACTAGCACTGGTCTAAACACGGTTACTAGACTCCACTCGGTCCCCCTGACACGAGTGTAACAGTAAAGTAAACATCTGTAATAAACCCAATCTAGTGACGCCAGAAATACTGGTACTGCCTGCTGTGCCTGACGAATCGGGTATGATGGCCAATGCATAACACCGATAAGGAATAGGAGTCTCAAGGATTCTTAGGTAACAGATCGGCCACTATTACCGTCCGATCGCAACCAAAAGTAAGTAACAGATCGACAACTCTAACCGTCCGATCGCACACTCCGGAGTGGCACTCGAGGGGAGCGACCCACACGAGTAAAGTATCAGGGATAGGAGTCTCAAGGACTCCTAGGTAACAGATCGGCAACTATTACCGCCCGATCGCAACCAAAAGTAAGTAACAGATCGGCAACTCTAACCGTCCGATCGCACACTCCGGTGTGGCACTCGAGGGGAGCGACCCACACGAGTAAAGTATCACCGGGCAATATCCACGCCGGTGTGATAAGTAACAAAAGCAGGACTGGATCATGACTCTGATCAAAGTGGGAAACTCTGTCCACTAGAGAAATCAGATACCCAATCGGTGCGTAAATAAATATTCGGTCAACCGCCCAACATCCGCGGTTGCCGCAAAGCCCCACAACTAATCCAACCTGTCCCAGACGCCAAGTCCCGACTACACTACCCAGAACCCCTGCTCGGACCCGAGCAACACTGACCACTTGACTAACAAAGAAGGAGAAAGGAAAAGCATGGTTTCTCCTAAGTCAAGTTCCAATATGTAGTGTAGCGGTAAAAGATGGCCTAACCAGATGACCATACAAGCATGCAAATGTCCTTCACATAGGGTAAGTCCCTTAGGTAAGCATTTACAATTCATCATCATGAATATATGAATGCTGCAAGTTCTCGATAATATTTAATATGAATATTAAATCTTGCAATTCCCTTTATACAATCATCCTTCCTAGCTCACCTCCCAATAACATGCAATTATTGTACCTTAAACTTGTGTGCATTCTAATATAAGAATAAAAGAACCGTCCATCGGTTCTTGGAACAGAGCACCCACCTGAAGTGCTCATGTCACGCCCCAGGGGTTTCATTCAGTGGAAAGGAAAGAGTTGTTTGTTTGGCGTGTAAATTTTTTCGAAATTCGGTCTTCCCCGGCGCGTGCCCAGACCCACGGCATATACAGATTTACTCGACAAACGGGCGGAGTCTCCTCTGTATATGCACGGCGTCGCGGCTAATACAACAGTTAAACACAAGCATTCATTCAATCACAACAGTTCGGGACATAACTATGAATGCAGAATAGGAATAATGCCCAAGGTCGGTCAAGTTGAAAGGATAAACTCACAGTTTTGAAAGCAGGTCCACACGACCCAAGGTTTTGAAAATAGTTTGGAAAAGCCATAAATCCACAGGGTTTGGAAAACGGGCCCACACGACCCCAGATTTTTAAAATAGTTTTCGCAATTCTTTTCTTTTCTTGTTGTTTTGCTTTGAAAACGGCCGACCGGAGATAGTAAAAAGAACCGACATTGCATATCCAGTGTAAAAGCATCAACATCCACACCGACCCCACGAGGGTATCGAGAACCACACAGTAGCCTACAGTATCAAATGAAATGCAAGGAAAGGTAAAGGAGGTACAGATTAGGGCCCCCCACGGCCCGACTACTCCTGCCTCGGCCTCACCGTCGTCTACCTCTCACCCCTGGAGGAACCTATCACGGAGTGGGTAGTCAGCGACACAATGATAATAATAATAAGTAGGAAAGAATACCAAACCCAACTGTAAGACTATCCGGAGCAACCACTCTGCTCAAAGGGAAAAGTAACACGCGAACACCTGTAACACCTGTAATACCAGTAACACCTGTAACACCTGTACACCTGACCTCGTCGGGCACCTACCCCGACGGATCGCACCGCTCACACCTTGGAGTACCTGACCTCGTCGGGCACCTATCCCGACGGATCGCACCGCTCCCACCTTGATGCCTCAAACCCCACACCTACGGGGGCCCCCACTACGTCACCTCGTGGGTCTACACGGGTCAGAGACCGCTTTCCCGGAAAAGAGCGCCCTTTGCGGTGGCCAGACCGCGGGTGCGCGTGTTGCAAACTCGAGCATAGTAACCAAGACACAGGGTAATATAGTAAATCATAGAGACCGTCAGCGTTAGTACCGATAAACATGTAGTTAATATCCTTTCTGTAATACTAACTCTATGCTAAGTCTCAAAGGAAACCCACCTGAATTCAGGCCGATCCCGAACTCCCGCTAGACTACCGGGAGGCTGGTGCTGAACTGCTGGGCCCTGAACAGAGACTGTAGTCAGAACTAGACTCACACATACCCCTCCTGACAACACTACAGCAACACAACGCTAACACAGAATAATATAGCCGATTTACGGAACAAGGTCCGATTCCTGCTCAACGAGAGCCCACGGAACCCTAACAACCTGCCCAGCAGGTATCTGTATATCAATCAGGTCTATCATGCATAACTGGAAATAGTAGCAAGAATAACTGAATATAATGCAATACAATATCTGATCAGGGACGGACTCACATATTCCCCAAAACCACCAACTCACTAATTAAGCCACTTCACTAAAACCGATGTTCGATCGGAACAATAATCTCTTTAACACTTCCGGAAAGGCCAATTTGGCTTCGGAGTTTTCCGACAGGACACTGAAGTCACTGGACCAGCCAGGACAATGTCGGGAATGACCAGAGGCAACTACAGACGACCAGAAATCCAAACCGAAATGTGAAACTCGCGCCGCAAACCGTAAAACCGGCAATTTTGCCAATTTACGGAACGGTATCCAATTTCCGCTTAACCGGGTCTACGGAACTTAAGCAAAATGTCTAGTCGGTGTGTAATTACTGTCTAAAGACAGCCAGTGCATTACAATTACACTTTGGTACCAAACACAACCTAAAATTGCATAAAAACATGGTTTTGAACCACTGTTTCGATCCGTTCTCGCAATCCAGGAAACCAAAGACAACGCCGTAATTTACAGTAGGTAGATCTCGATGCAAAATAACCCGTGCTCACTGATTTGAGTGGACACGCAGCCCGAAAACACGATCGGGTCCATGATTACCTAGTTCGCAATAGCTTGGTTTACTACGTTAACCTGACAACTTGATCAACTCAATATAGAGCAAGAGCATCATGTTCAGGGAGGATCTCAGAGTCTAGGGCTCACCTTGGATGCGTCGGAGACCGGCCGGAGAGTTGGCCGGAGCAACACCAGCAAATGCTCAAAGCTTGGATTGGTACACTTTAGAACAACCCAAACTCTAACCTGGAACAATAGTGAGCACGAGTTAAAACAACCTCCCAGAGGAACTCTAGGCCAAGTCCGACCCACAGCCAGCGGCCGGAGGCGGCGGCGGCCGGAGGTGATCACGGATGCCAAGAAGGGTGCAACTACAAAGCAGGAGATTCCCATGTTCAAGTTTGCATGCAAAGGAATGGGAAGCTCCAACATAACCTCAAGAACACACCTGGGTCGCTTTCCCACCGCGCGGAGCCCCGGGATCGCCGGAATCAAGTTCGCCGGAGAACGAGTGCTTTAATGGCGGAATCCGGTCGGCGGTGATCGGGCTTCTGCAACTTGGACCAAAAGGCTCTGCTGGAAGCCAGGGACCTCCCTGCAGTGGTGGCCGGCGACGGGGACGAGCGGCGGCGCCGGACGGAGGAATTCCGGGGAAAGTTCAAAAAGGCCGGTTCTAGGGCATCGACGTGCGGCGCGGATCCTAAACCGATCCTCCTCAAACTTTGAAGGTAAGTTGCAGTCGATGAGGAGAAGAGAATCAACGGTTCCGATCACGTTTTCAACGGTCAGAAAAACCCCGCGCTCAAGATCGGCCGAAAACGAGGTTTCCGGCGACAGGATTCTCCCGCCGGCAACCGGAGGCACGGCGACGGCTTGGGCTTCACAGAAAGGATAATCTCAACTTCAGGAACATTCTAGACATATCCTTAAGCTATTTAAAACAACTTTGTTCCATCTTCTTACCTCACCGGAAAAGATGGAGGAAGAAGATCGCCTCCGCGGCGGCTCACGGCGGCGCCCGACGTCGGAAAGCTCTTGGCTCGGCTATGACTTCACAGAGGATCACTTCGGTTGAAGCTTGAGCCCACTGCAACCTTCCAGATGCCACTCAACTCACAACCCGAGAAAACCCATCTCTTGCATGGCTTCTCTTGGCTGCTCCGGCGACGGGAAGGCGGCGGCCGGTGTGCTACCACCGAGGAATGTGGCAGAGGGAGAGGGTGCGGTTGGGAGCTGGCGGCTGGGCTGAGCTACGGGGTGTTAGGGTTTTTTGAGAACCCTAACTCGAATACATATATAACTAGTGCATGATGCACAATAGCAATTAACCCCTTCTTCTCTTGAAGTTTAGAGCCCAGTCCCTCACAGCCTACTTTTTCTCGCACTTTGGTCCCTCTCCAAAGTGTAGCACGCACAACGGAGCATAAAATATAGAGCCTATTGTGCAAAACGCCGCGTTTTCCACTATATTTCACGCTTTTCGAGGCATTTTTGTCGTCAAGTCGAAAAATGGGTTTGGTGAAGAGTGTGGCCACTTGCTCGCACAATCCGCTGAACCCGTATCCACGGTACATGTCGCGCAAACCTCGGATCCTAGCAGTGTTCCAAAACACTCGCGAACCCTCCTGGGTACAACAAAAGGTCCAAAGTTACTCTTTATGCTAAAATATCCAAGTGTACACCATCTTCTGAAACCAGCCCCGAAAATGTGCAATTTTCACCTGCAAAGCGGACTCTGAAAAATCCATCAAAAATACTGTCGCGTTTGTCGCGTCGAGACCTTCGAAACGAGTACCTGCACGTCAAAATCCGAGCACCGTAGGCCAAGTTACAAATTCCACAGTACCGGTGCGCAAAATCTCACAACCACACAACTGTAAACTCTTGTACAGATAAAGGTAGAAAAATATACCTCCGGGCAGCCTCAGAAAAATCTAATAAAAATACGGTGACAATCCTCGCGTCGAGCAGATGAAAAAAGTGTATAGGCTCGCCTCGATCCGACGCTCGTACACCAAGTTGCACGCAAAACGGTGCACACACACGAGTCCTCGCGCATAACGATGTACGCCTATAAACCCGCACACAAAACGGTGCGCGCCAATAAGACCCGCATACGAAACGGTGCACGTACCTCGAATCTGCACGCAAAACGAGTCGCGTCCAAAACGCCAGCAACAGTCCGCGCAGTAAAACGGCACAGTAAAACACGGTCACTAACACGCAAGAAGGCGTGAGGTCAAATCCAAAATCCAAAAAGGAAAACTCCAAACTGTGCCAAAATACCACAAAAACGACATGCGGGGCCTACCTCGACGACGCCGCGTCGTTCAACGCGTTCACTAGACTCTTTGGAACACCTCGCGCGCTCCACGGGGTCCACGGCGGGCTCGTGCGCCCTCAAAAAACCCCCACGGAATCGCCCTGCTCCCCACCTGGTATGCTCTGGTGAAGCCAAAAAGGGAGAAAGGCGGACAAATGGGGCCATTCGGGCCTTTATAGGCCGAAAAACCGGTTTCGGGCGCACCTTTCGGGCGCCCGAAACAGATTCGGGCGGCTACAGTAAAAGCCCCGCCGCGGTCCACGCATCCACGCCGCGCCAGCTGGGCGCCACATCACCACGCTCGGCCAATCATGAGGTAACACGTGTCCCTGAACCCGTGCACCGCGACCACGGAACAACGGCGGCAAATCAGAGGCCGCCACGTGGACCGCACCCACACCTGCTCTGACGCCAGCCGCAGCGACGCGTCGCGTCAGCGCGTCACGTCGCGCTGACCGACCAATGGGGGGCCGACACGTGGCCACCCCCGCTGACACCGCGCCAGGCCCGCCGGGTCAACTGAAATTCCCCCCTCAGAAATAATATGCCCGAGGAAAGCCACCTCGCGGAGCCAAAACTCGCACTTCTTTAGTCTTGCAAATAGCTTCTCCTCCCGAAGGATTTGAAGCACTGTCCGCAAATGCTCTGCGTGCTCCTCGTCGCTCCGCGAATAGACCAAAATGTCGTCAATGAAGACCACGACAAATCGGTCCAAGTACTCCATGAACACACGGTTCATCAGATCCATGAACGCCGCTGGGGCGTTAGTAAGCCCGAAAGGCATGACCGTGTATTCGTAGTGACCATAGTGTGTGCGAAACGCCGTTTTCTGAACGTCATCCGGCTTGATTTTCAACTGGTGGTAGCCGGATTGGAGGTCAATTTTGGAGTACACTAGCGACCCTTGCAATTGGTCAAACAAGTCGTCGATTCTGGGTAACGGGTACTTGTTTTTGATGGTAACCTTGTTCAACTCCCGATAATCCACACAGAGTCAAAAAGAACCATCCTTCTTGCGCACAAATAATACCGGGGCTCCCCACGGCGATACACTTGGCCGAATGAACCCTTTGTCGAGAAGATCCTGCAACTGATCCCTCAACTCCTTCAATTCTGCCGGCGCCATACGATACGGGGCCTTCGAGATCGGCGCCGTCCCGGGAATCAAGTCTATGATGAACTCGATCGCCCGATCCGGCGGCATCCCCGGTAACTCCGCGGGAAACACATCAGGAAACTCCCGCACCACCAATAACTCCTCCATGATCGGAGTCGCACGGTCCACCTCCACAACGGTCGCCAAAAATGCCGGGCAACCGCTATGGACCAACTTCCTCGCTCTCGTCGCCGACACCGTTGCAACAAAGCACGAGCTTTGATGAGCTCGATAGATAACCTCCTCCTGTCCCGACTCCCGAAAAGTGACCAACTTCCTCCTGCAGTCGATCACAGCGTGATACTTCGAGAGCCAGTCCATGCCCAAGATGACGTCGAACGCCTCCAACTTATTGAGCGCGAGCAACCGGACGGGCATAATCCAGTCGCCCACCTGCACCGGGCAGGATAAGCACCCCGTGTAAGTAATAGATGACGACTCCGGGCCTTCGACTCGCCACTTGCCCGTTGCCTCCAAGATAATACCATGAGTGCGTGCAAATGATCCGCTAATGAATGAATGCGTAGCACCTGTATCAAAAATGGCCCTGGAGCGAACTCCATGTATTAGAACCATACCTGCCACGACACTGGGCTCCTCGATGTCGACAGGATCCTGGGCCTGGGCCTGAACGGCGAATACCCGCCCGCTCGGCGCCGATCGCGTCATCTCCTGCTGCCTAGGAGCCATCGCGCGCCGCGCAGAGACGGGAACATAAGGAGCGCCTCCATAATGAACAGGGGTTGCCGGAGTCGACGCAGTTGAGGGGGCACGCGAACCCCTCGCTGGGCACTCTCGGCTCATGTGCCCTTCCTGCCCGCAGCTATAGCATCTGCCCTCACGCTGCCTGCACTACTGCACCCGGTGGTCCCTGCTACCGCATATAATGCAAGGCCGTGGTCCCTGCCTCCACGGCTGCGATCTCGGTTGCTTCGGGGGCCTCCTGGAGCTAGACTGTGCCCCCGAACCACCGCCCTGGCGCTTCTTGCCCTTATCCTTGGACCCCGCCGCCATCTCGCGCTCCTCGCGCACATGGGCATCCCCGTGCTCTGCCCACAGCGCTCGATCAAGAACCTCGGCGTAGGTCGTGAGCTTGAACAGCTGCACGGCCTGGTAGATCCAGGGCTTAAGCCCCCGCAGAAACCAATCGGCCCGGTCTGCATCGTCGCGAACAACATCGGGAACACAGTCGATGATGTGGGTGAACTCCTCCTCGTACTCCATCACCGAGCGATTTCCCTGCTGCAGCTTGCGGAACTTTTCCTTCATCACCCGCTTATCGGCGTCGGGAAAGTAGTGCCCGTACACCGTCCTCTTGAACTCCCCCCACAACATCGGAGGAAGATGTGCGGGTCGGTCACGCTGCACCCGCTTCCACCATACTAACGCCGGTTCTCCAAAACTATGCGTGGCCAGGGGCACCTTGTCCCTTTCCAGGACAGGGAGATCTCCAAAGATAGTCTCCATAGCGCCTAACCACAACTCCACTACCGCCGGCTCCATCTTCCCTCCCTCGAAGGTCCGAGGTTTGAACTTTAGGAACTGCATCAGAACTGCCAATGCGCGCTCCCGCTCCGCCTTTTCCGCCGTCATATCGGGTGTAGTAGAACCCGATGCCGCCAGAGGCGCACTCCTCGGAAGGGGGCACGCCGACAGTGGAACGGCCCCCACGCCCTCACCCTCAACCGCTCCCGGCGCGTGAGTCGAGGGTGCAGGCGGATCACGGCTCCCAGCCGCCGTCGCGGCCGCCAACGCTGCCTGCTGCTCCAACAGTGACTGGAGCTGCTCCCATCGAGCCTCCTGGCGCTCCATCGCGCCTACCAAAGCAGCGACCTGCTCTCGCAGCCCCTGCACCTCGCCAGATCCCGACTGCTCGGGCGCCGCTGGAGGCGGCACCGGAGAGGACCTACGAGTGTGGCGTCTCCCTGACATTCTTTCCTGGAAACAAGAACTTAGTCAGTAAGTTTAACCCGATAGCTCCTTAGCATTTACGAAACTAGACAACTCAATAATAAATCGGGCGGAAGCATACAAGCATACTAGTCCTAGACCCTTAGCATCATGCCGTCGGCCGCCGACATAACACTTTGTGTCACCGAACAAGCACACTTGAATCCGTCTCTATTCTCAATTAGAGACATATAATCTTCTTTGACCCAATCAATTTCACTTCCGCCAACGTCAAGGGTTCACGTTTCACTCACGTCCCTACAACCTTAGGGTTTACCAGCCTAGGGTTTCCTAAGTCATCCTAGACTCTCGATCTTTACTTGCTCTTATCTTGCTCTGATACCACTTTACCTGTCACGCCCCGAAACCGCTACCAATTTGGCAAGGTTCGGGCGCGCTGAACAGACGCCGAACGGACAGAACCTCCCCTGTCCGCCCAAGGCTAAGCGACAAGATCATGTACAAGAATCACCTAGGAATTAATTCTAGATATACACAATCACAACGAGAGCACAACCAGTGCTAACAAGAACATAAGAGCAAGGTACGAGTATATAAAAGTAAACATACAAGTAACAAAGAGAGAAACTCTACCTATTACAACCATTCCATTCGAGCATATGAATAATACATAAATCACATCCAAAACATCCTCACCCTATACAACATCTACTCTCAAAATGTAAAGACAAGGTGACAAAAGCTATAGATGTAGGGAGGCTGCTACCAACGTCTCTAGGGCGCCAAGCCCTTACCGCGATCCTCGCCGGGAGTACCTGTACTCGGCCCTGTAATAATAGTGGGGTGAGAACTATGGTCCATAGTTCCCAGTGGGTTCGGCCACCGACTCCACCGGTCTTCCCACTAGGTCAAAGAGGGCACAAGCAGATAGATAGATAGATAGATAGATATATCTGAAAACTGTAAATGCAGTAAATAACTACTCTACTATGCCCAACACGGAAGACATGTATGCATGCTCAGGGGAGAGATATCCAAATATATCACTATGTCCATGAAGTACTATTTCATACTTGTGACGCCCCACTTCCCAGGGGGTCACCCATCCTAGAACTACTCTAGCTCTAGCACGCTTAACTCTCATGTTCCTCTTGGATCTTGCTACCATCCAAAATGCTATAGCCGGGTTAGAGATTTAGTCCTATTATATCATTTATATAGAGGACTAATCCAAATTCCGGGGGTGTTACATTCTTCCCCTCTTTAAGCCCTGACGTCCACGTCAGGCTCAAGCACACTCACAAGCACCAGGCGATGTGAGACTCGTCTCGCTAGCCTTAGCCGACCTTGTGAGGAGCTGCACTCCACTCACAACGGTCATTAGCTGGGGAGCCTCGCTCTACCCGCTATATAACCCTGGCTCAGCCGAGACTCATCTCACATTTCCGGCTGGTGAATGGCTCTGATACCAACTGTGACGCCCCACTTCCCAGGGGGTCACCCATCCTAGAACTACTCTAGCTCTAGCACGCTTAACTCTCATGTTCCTCTTGGATCTTGCTACCATCCAAAATGCTATAGTCGGGTTAGAGATTTAGTCCTATTATATCATTTATATAGAGGACTAATCCAAATTCCGGGGGTGTTACAATACTTGTTCTCTAACTCATTTTCAAGAAGTGTGGTTTTTAACACTTCATCTCAAATCTCACGGCACACCCGAAGGTTGCCGACGGCTCACTATCACGACGAGGGAGACTATGTCTCAACCTACCAATCGAACGCGTCTGCGGGACCTGACTGTCCCTCGGGGTGGCGTGCCCCGTGACCAACTCCGGAGCAGGCGGCCGTAGAGGAGCGACCTCCACCAGCCTAAAACAGACTATGAGCATGATCCAATCCTCTCCACACGAGGATACCCTATCTATAAGGTTGATAGCAACTGAGATCCCTATAGATAATACACAACCTATGTCTCACATGAGTCATGATAGGTTTACCTACACTACTTTTCATATGCCACTCGTTCATTTATTGTGTGGTGTTCACAATTTCTACATATATGCCACTCGTTCATTTATTGTCGACTCACAAGTCCAACACCCAATCCGCACTATAGGATTCCTCGGTATCGACCCAATCTTTCCCAATCCAACATAATAGCATAACATTTGCTAAATATCTATATCAACCGGAAAGTATAAAGATGGCAATACATACTATCCTACAATGCAATGGTGCGATATGCAATGGTGTAAGTGGCTAAGACATAGAGAGAAGCCCAACGGCTTCGGTAAAAGCACCACCCACCTCGGGTCCTTGGCTCGGCTCGGCTCTCCAAAAAAAATCTACGGGAGCACCGGTCTCGATCACAAGGGTCGCCTCAAGTCGGATGTCCTAAACAAGTCCAAAACGGCCTATTAATAACCTCCAAGCACTATGCTTAGTGTTTTCACGTGTGCGCAAAAGCGCCGACGAAAGACGACGAACTTCCACGATTCGTGGCCTGGATCGTCAAGGGTTTACCCAAAACCCCCCCATGATGGAAGGATTCCATTTAAATCCCCCACCAAAATTACTAATGTAATTATTTCTCTTTTTGCCTCAAAAGTCCTAGAGCGCGTATTTCTGCTCTAACTTTTCGACCGTTTGACGGAATGTCGATCCGTCTTCGCCAACACGTTTCTTTACATAGTAATTGGGTTTCCATAGGTTCAAATGAGATCAATCCCATGAAAATCCAAAAACTCCTCTCTTAACCCTAGGTTTCATATACACATTCATTATGATTTTTCCACGATTTTCGCCGATTTCTTCGACAAGAATTCTTCTAAGATCATATAGATTTTAGATCTAAAAACATTACGGCAAAATCAAATCTATTTTTTTACAAAACTCACCTCAAAGAGCTAGGATTCCAAGCTTTTCTTGGTTCAAAAGCTCGCCCTCGCTCGCCTTAGGCTCCTCGCAAATCGCTCCGCGATTTCGTGCGCGTTAGAGTGAGTAATTTTAGAGAGAGAAAGTGAGGTGAGAAGGAACGAGAGAGCCTTCCATGGAGGTGTGCTCTGTATGAGTGCGTGTGTGGGGTGCGTGGGTGGAGAAGAAGAAGAAAAGGGGAAAGTAGCTTTTATGCATACAGGACCCCCCAACAATAGTGTTAATTTACTATTTAGTCCAATTTTATCTGATACTTGCCTGCGGAACCCTTCTGGATGTCCGTTTGTGCTCAAATTTGACGGGCAGGCTCATCTCAACTTAATTTATCACGAGATATTTTAAATTTTCAGTTTGGGCTATTTTTGGGTCACCAAAATTCTCGCTGTACTTAAAATCGCTGTCAGGTACCTTTCTCACTGCTCGGGTATCCGATTGATGCGAAACTTTTATTGTAACCTTAAAACATAATTACGAAGCTCCCGTAATTTTCTCAGAATTTTTCGACACTGTTGGCGGAGCCCGTTCTCACTATCTGGCATCCGATCAACGCGAAACTTTTTCTGTGGCCTTAAAATAATATTACGGAGTTCCCCGAATTTTTTCAGAATTTTCCGACACTGTGAATTTTCTGCTAATTTATCTGCCCCGTCTCTCACAGAAAATATTAAATCTTCTGTTTTCGCTCCGATTTCGGCGCAGGTCATTTCCAACCTATATTATGCTTCTATGAGTCCAATAAAAATAGTATCTTACACTATTTTTATTTATTTTTATTTATATAATAATTTTTCCGACTTACTATATCCTACCGTAACTTCTATATGGTATTTAAAGTTGAGTTTGCACATTTTACCTATGGTTAATTAGGATTTCTTTGAATTAATTGGGCATATTCTACTTAATGTCTAACTTCTACTTTTAGAAGTTCGGTATCCTACATTCTTCCCCCCTTAAGCAATTTCGTCCGCGAAATTTAAATTTAACGCAATTCAACCGAATCGAAATCCATACCTCTAATTCATCTCCTCGAAGAGATGGGGATGGTGCGCCCTCATCGTTTGCTCAAGTTCCCACGTGGCTTCGCGATCATCGTGATTGCTCCACCGGACCCTGACATAAGGAATCTCGCGGTTCCTCAATTTGCGCACCTCCCGAGCAATAATCGCCACCGGGAACTCCTCATAGCTCAAGTCATCCTGAAGCTCCGGCGGCTCATATAGCATCGCATGCTCCGGATCGGGTACATATTTGCGGAGATTGGAGACGTGGAAGACGTTATGTACATCCGCCAACTTCGGCGGCAATGCAAGCCGATACGCCACCGCTCCCACACGCTCCAATATCTCATAGGGGCCGATATAGCGGGGACTTAGTTTTCCCCGCACTCCAAATCGCTTCACGCCCCTCATGGGCGAAACCTTCAAGAAGACGCGGTCGCCCACCGCGAATTCCAAATCCCGCCGACGCTTGTCCGCGTAGCTTTGTTGCCGAGATTGCACCGTAAGCAATCTTTTGCGAGCAAGGCGGACCTTCTCCTCCGCCTCCCGCAAAATGTCCGGCCCGAACTCCGTGCGCTCGCCCACATCACTCCAATAGATAGGGGATCGACACTTCCGTCCATAAAGAGCCTCGAACGGTGCCATTTCCAAACTAGCGTGATAACTATTGTTGTAGGCGAACTCGGCCATCGGCAAGTACTTGCACCAACCGCCCTTGTAATCGATGACGCACGCCCGGCAACATGTCCTCCAAGGTCTGAATGGTTCTCTCTATCTGACCATCAGTCTGAGGGTGAAAAGCGGTGCTAAAATCGAGCCGTGTGCCAAGGGCCTCCTGCAGATTCCTCCAGAAATGCGAGGTGAACTTGGGGTCTCGGTCCGATACAATCGACTTCGGCACCCCGTGCAGCCTCACCACCCTCGTCAAGATATACCTGTGCCAACTTCTCTCCCGCCCAGGTGGTGTGGACTGGCAAGAAATGTGCCGACTTGGTGAGACGATCCACAATCACCCAGATCGAGTCGTGGCCTCCTGTTGAGCGAGGCAACCCGACGATGAAGTCCATAGAGATGTCCTCCCACTTCCACACGGGAATAGGCAAGCTTTGGAGTTTCCCCGCCGGGAGTCGACGCTCTGCTTTGATCTGTTGACATGTAAGGCACTTTGCCACGAAGCGCCCAATGTCCGCCTTCATCCCCGGCCACCAATAGAGCATCTTCAACTCGTGGTACATCTTGGTGCCACCAGGGTGCTCGGCATAAGGTGATCGATGCGCCTCTCGCAATATCAGTTCGCGGAGCTCCTCATTTTCCGGCACACACAACGGTTCCGAAACCGAAGTGTGCCATCGGGGTGTACATGGAAATCGCCGCCTTTGCCCTCCTCGATGTCACGCCGCACCTTTTGGAGACTTGAGTCGGAAGGCTGCACATTCTTGATCCTCTCCAACAAGGTCGGCTGAATAATAAGCGTCATCATCAGGGCCGGCACCCCGGGAGCGACTACCTCAAGGTTCATCCGCCCCATGTCCAAACATAACGGCGTTTGATTCGTGACGTCCATAGCGAGGTTCCTCGCCGTCTTTCTACTTAGTGCATCGGCGACCACGTTTGCTTTGCCCGGGGTGGTAAAGGATATCGACATCATAATCCTTCAGCAGCTTCTAACCACCCGCTATTGCCGCAAATTGAGCTCCTTCTGGGTGAATGAAGTACTTGAGGCTTTTGTGGTCGGTGTAGATCTCGCAATGTGCACCATACAAGTAGTGCCTCCACAACTTCAGCGCGAAGATCACCGCCGCCAACTCCAAATCGTGAATGGGATAGTTCTTTTCCGTGGTCCTTCAACTGGCGGGATGCATAAGCGATCACTTTCCTCCGCCCTGCATCAGGACACACCCCAGACCCAGATAGGATGCGTCCGCTATACACCACAAGAGTCCTCGCCGTGCAACCGGTAAGGGCGAGAATAGGAGCCTATGTCAACCTTTTCTTTCAATTCAATGAAACCCCGGTCGCATTCGTCGCTCCAAACGAACTTGACTCCCTTTTGCGTCACCGAGTAAGTGGAGTCACAATCCTCGAGAAACCCTCATGACCGTCGATAATACCCGGCTAAGCCCACAAAACTGCGGACTTCCGTGACATTCGTGCGGGCGGCGGCCAATCCCTAACCGCCTCAATTTTCTTCGGGTCAACTGAAATTTCCCCCCTCAGAAATAATATGCCCGAGGAAAGCCACCTCGCGGAGCCAAAACTCGCACTTCTTTAGTCTTGCAAATAGCTTCTCCTCCCGAAGGATTTGAAGCACTGTCCGCAAATGCTCTGCGTGCTCCTCGTCGCTCCGCGAATAGACCAAAATGTCGTCAATGAAGACCACGACAAATCGGTCCAAGTACTCCCTGACACACGTTCATCAGATCCATGAACGCCGCCGGGGCGTTAGTAAGCCCGAAAGGCATGACCGTGTATTCGTAGTGACCATAGCGTGTGCGAAACGCCGTTTTCTGAACATCCTCCGGCTTGATTTTCAACTGGTGGTAGCCGGATTGGAGGTCAATTTTGGAAGTACACTAGCGACCCTTGCAATTGGTCAAACAAGTCGTCGATTCTGGGTAACGGGTACTTGTTTTTGATGGTAACCTTGTTCAACTCCCGATAATCCACACAGAGTCGAAAAGAACAATCCTTCTTGCGCACAAATAATACCAGGGCTCCCCACGGCGATACACTTGGCCGAATGAACCCTTTGTCGAGAAGATCCTGCAACTGATCCCTCAACTCCTTCAATTCTGCCGGCGCCATACGATACGGGGCCTTCGAGATCGGCGCCGTCCCGGGAATCAAGTCTATGATGAACTCGATCGCCCGATCCGGCGGCATCCCCGGTAACTCCGCGGGAAACACATCAGGAAACTCCCGCACCACCAATAACTCCTCCATATCGGAGTAGCAAGGTCCACCTCCACAACGGTCGCCAAAAATGCCGGGCAACCGCTATGGACCAACTTCCTCGCTCGTCGTCGCCGACACCGTTGCAACAAAGCACGAGCTTTGATGAGCTCGATAGATAACCTCCTCCTGTCCCGGCTCCCGAAAAGTGACCAACTTCCTCCTGCAGTCGATCACAGCGTGGTACTTCGAGAGCCAGTCCATGCCCAAGATGACGTCGAACGCCTCCAACTTCTTGAGCGCGAGCAACCGACGGGCATAATCCAGTCGCCCACTTGCACCGGGCAGGATAGCACCCCGTGTAAGTAATAGATGACGACTCCGGGCCTCGACTCGCCAATTTGCCCGTTGCCTCCAAGATAATACCATGAGTGCGTGCAAATGATCCGCTAATGAATGAATGCGTAGCACCTGTATCAAAATGGCCCTGGAGCGAACTCCATTATTAGAACCATACCGCCACGACCACTGGCTCCTCGATGTCGACAGGATCCTGGGCCTGGGCCTGAACGCGAATACCCGCCCGCTCGGCGCAGATCGCGTCATCTCCTGCTGCCTAGGAGCCAGCAGCGCGCCGCGCAGGACGGGAACATCAGGAGCGCCTCCATAATGAACAGGGGTTGCCGGAGTCGACGCAGTTGAGGTGGGCACTGCGATACCCCTCGCTGGGCACTCTCGGCTCATGTGCCCCTCCTGCCCGCAGCTATAGCATCTGCCCTCACGCTGCACTGCACTGCTGCACCCGGTGGTCCCTGCTACGCATATAATGCAAGGCCGGTGGTCCCTGCTCCCGGCTGCGATCGCGGTGTTGCTTCGGGGGCCTCCTGGAGCTAGACTGTGCCCCCGAACCACCGCCCTGGCGCTTCTTGCCCTTATCCTTGGACCCCGCCGCCATCATCGCGCTCCTCGCGCACATGGGCATCCCCGTGCTCTGCCCACAGCGCTCGATCAAGAACCTCGGCGTAGGTCGTGAGCTTGAACAGCTGCACGGCCCGGTAGATCCAGGGCTTAAGCTGTTACGGCATTTTGGTGTTGGCATATTTCGTGAGTCAAGTCAGTGAGTTGAGTCGGAGTCTTAAAGGGATCAAATTTGTCAATCAGCAATCAAAGACTTAGAGAAGATTCAACAAGAGCTCAAGTTGACACTCCAGTGTCTTGAGTCTTGAAGATTGAAGTTGGAGAATTGTGGATCACTTACATCAATCTCAAGAAGAAAGTATTCTAGAGGATCAGGTATGTTTAACTAAATAATTGTGGTGATCCGAATACTTTCTTAAGTGGTAGAAACACTTGGATGAACTTTAATTGCATAATAATCAAAAACTGGTGTTCGGACATTGTTCAGGATCCGGATCAGAGCCAACGATCCGGATCCGAAGGTTGTTGCTTCATACAAGACTTCGATCCGGATCCATGCAATTTCCGATCCGGATCCCGAATGTTAGTTTTCTGATTTGTATGAACGATCCGGATCGGGGCAATGCGATCCGGATCCCGAACCATGGTATTTTTGGAATCGTCAATCTCGTTACGACGATCCGGATCGCAATAAATCTGATCCGGATCGCCGTCCTGAAAATTTCCAGATAAGGGCATGTTTTGATTCTTATCTCTTTCCAAAGGTTTCTAAACTATAAATAGACACTTAGGGTTTCTCAAAAACGTGTGTTTCTCTACCGATTAATTTATAAAACACTTGAGAGCAACCCTAGAGGCTAGGTTTTTAATCGATCTTCTTATAGCCTCTTTAGGTCAATTCGATGGTTCTTTCAAGAACATATCTTTTGGTCGAATTGATCTAATCTTGCTTAGAGATTTCTTCTATGGTTCTTCATTGATAATCTAAGCAAAGGATCACCATCGAAGTCATTATTCTTATCGACTGAGTTTGCGTCGTGGATTCGACGTGGCATCGTGGATTCGGTGTGCTAAAGGCGTTTCGTGGATTCGAAGCGTGCGTTCGGGATTCGAACGTGAGCAGTGGACGGGCGCAAAAAAACGGTGGAGCGCGAAGGTCCAAGAAATTGAAGGAGGGGTTAAATCCGTGGAGATGGTTAATCACCGCTTGTTATTCTTCTTTTCTTAGGGATTGTTAATTGCCGCTGATATCCACCTGGGCAGCGCAAGGTCCGAAGAAGCTGAAGGAGGGGTTGAGTCCGTGGAGTCGGTAATCACCTTGTTATTCTTCTATTCTTAGTGGATTGTTATTGCGTGTTGGTCCCATGGTTTTTCTCCTGGATTGGAGTTTCCACGTAAATCTCGGTGTGCTATTTTTATTTTCCGCATTGGTTTTTATTTTGCACTGAGATTGAGTTTTTTAAGTATTACACCTATTCACCCCCCCTCTAGTGTTTGATAGTACCTATTTTGTGAGGTCCTGGAATCCCCCGCGTAGGGTTGCTGGTTGTTGGGCAGCTTTCGGTCGCCGTTGGGGGTGTTGGTGCGCGTGTTGAGGGCCCAGAAATGGATTTGTGATGCAATTTGGGATTTGCTTGCATCACTGGAGGCCTGCGTGGGTTGCGCGCAATTTGGACACAAGTGGTGGACTTCGGGCTTAAATTGAGACCCCGTGGGAAGTTGGAGGACCCGTCGGGTGTTTAGATGTGTTTTCGCGCGATTCCGATGTCAAAATTAGACTCCGGGTGAAGTCCGGATAAAAGTTTACCTCTCCGGTCGCCTTCGGGAATTTTTAGAGTTGGAATTGGGCAAATCGGACTTTAAAATGGACCCGGCGCGAAAATCGGATCGAGTGGGCATTCGGCAAATTTTCGGGTGAGAATTTGGAGAATTGGACATCGTTTTTGGATTCAGCGCGAAATCGCTAAGAATGGACTATTTATTTGTTGGTTTTGGAGTCCGGTAGGCGTGCGCGCTTTTCGAGGCGTCGCGGCACACGGATCGAGACACGCGTGGCACGGATCCCGAGAGGCTGCGGCGCGTCAGGCGAGGCGCGGCTGACGCGACCGCGCGCTTCAGGTGCACAGGCGCACCATGCGCGGGCCACGTGGGGGCCGCCACGTGGCGGACCCCAGTTGGCGCCCCGCGGGCGCTGGGCCGCACGCCCGTGTCACGGGCGCGTGTCCCGCGCCTGTGGCGGCCCGGTGTCACGCGCCCGTGTGGCGCGTGAGCTACGCGGCCGCGCGTGGCGGGCAGGGACGCGGCCACGTGGCCGCCCTCCTCTTCTTGCGTGGGCCGGTTGCCCCGGTGGGTGTGGTGCACCGGCCGGTGCACGGTGCACCGTGCACCGTGGACCGCCCCCTCCCCTTTTCCTTTTTTTCTTCTTCTCTTCTCCCCGCAAGCCACCTCTTCTCCTTCTTCGTTTCTTTCTTCATCCGAGAGTGAGGGAGAGTGAGAGAGAAGGTCGGGGGTGTTGCGGCGAGGCATTGTAGGCCTCGTGGAGCGCGCGAGGCTTCCGATGGGGGTGTCGCGGCGACGGCGGCGCAGTCGGGTAGGTCCCGTGTGTTGGTTTTACTGTATTTTTGTACAGTTTTGGGCGATCTTTAGACTGTAACTGACCCTCTTGCTCCATTCTGTGTTGGGCACCGTGCATCGTTTTGCGTGCGGACTCCGGCACCGTGCACTGTTTTGCGTGCGACTCCGTTTGGCGTGCGATCCTGGCACCGTGCACCGTTTTGCGTGCGGACTCCGGCACCGTGCACGTTTTGCGTGCGGACTCCGTTTTGCGGTGCGGACTCCGTCACCGTGCACCGTTTTGCGTGCGGACTCCGGCACCGTGCACCGTTTTGCGTGCGGTCTCCGTTGGCTTGCGGATCCTGGCACCGTGCACCGTTTTGCGTGCGGACTCCGGCACCGTGCACCGTTTTGCGTGCGGACTCCGTTTTGCGTGCGAACTCCGGCACCGTGCACCGTTTTGCGTGCGGACTCCGACTCCGGCACCGTGCACCGTTTTGCGTGCGGACTCCGTTTGGCGTGCGGATCCTGGCACCGTGCACCGTTTTGCGTGCGGACTCCGTTTGGCGTGCGGATCCTGGCACCGTGCACCGTTTTGCGTGCGGACTCCGTTTTTGGTGCGGACTCCGGCAGCGTGCTCCGTTTTGCGTGCGGACTCCGGCGGCGTGCTCCGTTTTGCGTGCGGACTCCGACGGCGTGCCCCGTTTTGCGTGCGGATCGCGTGGATGCCAATTGCAAGTGTCTACGAGCAATTGGTGGCAAATCGAGGTGGGTGGCCTTATCTCCAAGTTTTATGGAATGTACATTATTCTATTAATGTAGGACTATGCATGATAGTTTATTTCCTTGTGTAGCATGCTAGATTGTTGGAATGGCTATCCCTTATTATCGGTTAATGTGGTTATCTTGGAACTTGACCTAGCACCCCCGTCATATGTTGTATGTGTAACCAGACTAGTAGAAAACCCTCACTTGGGCTAGGGTTATTTATGCTTAGACATCCACACTGTTCCTTCATCCCTGGACATAGTGTTTTCTCGCCCGGGTAGTGGGCCGAGAGGTCGGGACTTGCTTTTAGTGTGGGATGCTTTTGCACTCTTGCTTGGGAGCAGAGTGGAGTCTGGTAGTTGTAGCTGGGTTGCTTATCTGTGCCGGGAGCCGTTTGGGTAAACGGTAGTCCCGGGAGGTCTTGTTTCCCTGTTGTGCCGTCGTAGAGGGAGCCGTTGCGCAGACGGCAGTCCCGGGCCGTCGAGTATCTTCCGGCCCGCCCTGTTGGGAACCGTTGGGGTTGACGGTGGTCCCAGGTCGTTGAGTGTTGTCCGACCTGTTTTGTTACCCTGAGTTGTGGGTCGTTCCTGGCTGTGGAGTATCTCCAGCCAGTGAGCCTTGTGCTGCGAGCCGTTGGCGAGGCTAGTGTCTCGTGTTTCGAGTTAGCCGAGCAGCTGAGTCGTCGAGAGTCTCCGACTGTTGTGCGAGGTATTTGGGGATCCTGAGTCCTACCGTTCTGAGAGTGAGCGTGGATTTTGACTAGCCTGCTTATGCCAATTTGTGATACTCTATGCCGCGCTGTGTTCCTCAGTTGGAGTCGCGTCCCTGAGATGCCGCTGTGGATACGATGGGCCTGTTGAGGCAGTTTTGCGCGAGGGGTGAGTTAGTCGGGCAGGACGCCCCACGTAAATCCCGTCCTCATGGGGATGCGTGGTAGTGGGCAGGCGCGTTCCTAGTCGACGGCGCAGGCTTGACTGGACCCTATGAGGCAGTCAGTTCGATTGGGTCTATTGAGCACCTTGGTGCGAGTGGTCTCTTTTACTTGCATCTGCTCCACTTTTGGAGTATCTAGATAGAGGCATGGTAGCTGTAGAGTAGCTCCAGCTTTTCTTGTTTCAGTTTGCATTGCGTTGTTATCTTTGGCCTCTAGTAGACTTGGTGGGCAGACCGTTGGGCTTGTTGACGGCACCCACTGAGAACTACTGTGGGAAGTAGTTCTCACACCCGTCGTGGTGTCTTTTTCCCCAGGAACTTCTCCTCCTGTTCCTGTTGCTCCAGTTGCTGATCCTTCTGACCGAGGCGAGGGAGTCGCGAGCTAGTTCCCTACCCGTCATTGGAGTGTAGCGGTACCCCTTCAGAGGAGAGCTTCAGTAGATTAGTTTTCTTCTTTTTCCTCTGTTGAGAGACCTTTGTTGTGAGGTATAGAGTTGTACTTTATTTTACAGTTTGAGAGACTGTTGTAGTGAGGATATTCTTTATCGAGAGTCTGTACACTGATGTATTCATTGGAGATACCTCCCTTTGAGTTTTGTATCAGAGGACTTTGTATATGATAGTATTTGGGGAGATGGTTATTGTATTATTTTCAGTTGTACAGTGTTTGGACTTCAGTTTTAGTAGTCTACTTTCAGCTCTCTGATATCTGTATACTGTAGTTGATTCTTTCTGCAGGTTAGACGCTTCATCTGTACGGCAGTTTCCGTACAGATGGCGGATCTGTTGGCGAGCCCGGGTGGCAGTTTCCACCCCGGGGCGTGACAGATTAGAGTGGTATCAGAGCCTAGGTTGTAGGTCGTGGTGGACTTAGAAACCCTAGGCTTGTGGTTGGATATTAGAATGACTACGTGAGAGTCGTGACTTTTAGCGAGAGTCCTGATTGAGTTTTTATCTCTCCCAAGAGACGGGATGAGAGTTTGGCATGTTTATTCTCCTAAATCGATTATGTTGGTTGCAGACAACATAATGCTATGGAATGGATGACATGTCTTAGACTTTCGCTGGATTGGGTCGTATGGTTGTTGTGTCCTGACGTTTGTAGTTGTGCAGTGGGTGGCGATACCCCTGAGACGTCGTGTTGTGAAAAGGACGCATTTTCCCTGCCGAGTTACCAGGAGGGCATTTTCCCTGGCCGAGTCACCAGGAGGGCATTTTCCCTGGCCGAGTTACCAGGAGGGCATTTTCCCTGGCCGAGTCACCAGGAGGGCATTTCCCTGGCCGAGTCACCAGGAGGGCATTTTCCCTGGCCGAGTCACCAGGAGGGCATTTTCCCTGGCCGAGTCACCAGGAGGGCATTTTCCCTGGCCGAGTCACCAGGAGAGCTTTTCCCTGGCGAGTTACCAGGAGGGCGTTTTCCCTGGCTGAGTTACCAGGAGAGCGTTTTCCTGGCTGAGTTACCAAGAGGGCATTTTCCCTGGCTGAGTTACCAGGCGGGCATTTCCCTGGCCGAGTTACCAGATGGATAATTATCACTGGCCGAGTTACCAGATGATATTATTGCTGGCCGAGTTACCAGATGGATATTATCACTGGCCGAGTTACCAGATGGATAATTATCGCTGGCCGAGTTACCAGATGGATAATTATCCTGGCCGAGTTACCAGATGATAATTATCACTGGCCGAGTTACCAGATGGATAATTATCGCTGGCCGAGTTACCAGATGGATAATTATCACTGGCCGAGTTACCAGATGGATAATTATCGCTGGCCGAGTTACCAGATGGATAATTATCGCTGGCCGAGTTACCAGATGTATAATTATCACTGGCCGAGTTACCAGATGATAATTATCACTGTCGAGTTACCAGATGGATAATTATCACTGGCCGAGTCACCAGATGGATAATTATCACTGGCCGAGTTACCAGATGGATAATTATCACTGGCCGAGTTACCAGATGGATAATTATCGCTGGCCGAGTTACCAGATGGATAATTATCACTGGCCGAGTTACCAGATGATATTATTATGCTGGCCGAGTTACCAGATGGATAATTATCACTGGCCGTTTACCAGATGGATAATTATCGCTGGCCGAGTTACCAGATGGATAATTATCACTGGCCGAGTTACCAGATGATAATTATCACTGGCCGAGTTACCAGATGATATTATCGCTGGCCGAGTTACCATGGATAATTATCACTGGCCGAGTTACCAGATGGATAATTATCGCTTGCCGAGTTACCAGATGGATAATTATCACTGGCCGAGTTACCAGATGGGTAATTATCACTGGCCGAGTTACCAGATGGATAATTATCACTGGCCGAGTTACCAGATGATATTATCACTGGCTGAGTTACCAGATGGATACTTCCCCTGGCCGAGCTACCAGAGGCGATGCGCCCAGTGAGGGGCGATGCCGCCCAGTGAGTGCGATGCCGCCCCCGGCGAGAGGCGAGGCCGCCCAGTGAGGCGATGCCGCCCAGTGAGTGGCGATGCCGCCCAGCGAGAGGCGATGGCCGCCCAGTGAGGGCGATGTCGCCCAATGAGTGGCGAAGGTTCGGCCTGTTGAGGCGATTTTCACCTCCGCCGAGTTACCAGGTGGTTATTTTAGTGAGATTAAGATGACCCGACAGACGCCGAGATTTGATGGCGTCGAGTTCGTCCTGATGGACTACCGGGAGCGTCTCCAGCCGTGAGCTGCTTGTTGAGATAGTTTCCCGCTTTGAACGAGAGGGACCGAATCCCTGAACGGTAAAGGAGCGAAAACTTCGATAGACTGAGCCTAGAGTCTGTTCTTGTTGGATTGGGGTTCTAGGCACCGGTCTATCGGGATTTTTGGATTTTGGCCGCGACAGTCGGTTCCTCTCGCCTATGAGTGGGGTTTGCTGTGAGTTGAGTCGTTGAGGGTTCTCCGACATAGCTGTGAGAGTGCTAGGGCATTTGCATCGATGTATGGGCTAGAGATAGTACCCTTAGCTTGTGCTCGTGAGGTTCAGATACCTGATCACGTGTTGCACATAGATGGGTTTATTGGTCCTGCCCAGTGCAGTTGGGGCCCTGGTTTTTGCCTGTTGATCTTTGGCTCTTCCTCAGCTCCGGGATTTCGAGGTAGTGTTGGGTATAGTACTGTGAGGATCTGAGGCCTTGATGCTGGGTATACCACTCCGTTGATACACGGTGGTGATGCCACGCCGTTGGGCGCACGGCAGTGATGCCACGCCGTTGTTACACGGCAGTGATGCCACGCCGTTGGCGCACGGCAGTGATGCCACGCCGTTGTTACACGGCAGTGATGCCACGCCGTTGGCGCACGGCAGTGATGCCACGCCGTTGTTACACGGCAGTATGCCACACGCCGTTGTTACACGGCAGTAATGCCACGCCGTTGCCACGACAGTGATGCCACGCCGTTAACGGCAGTGAGCCACTCCGTTGATACGCGGTGGTGATGCCACACCGTTGATACATGGTGGTGATGCCACGCCGGTGGCGCACGGCAGTGAGGCCACGCCGTTGTTACACGGCAGTAATGCCACGCCGTGGGTGCACGGCAGTGATGCCACGTTGTAGGTACACAACGGTGAAAGTCTTTTGGATGTTTCGGACTTTTGACCGCGAGTTGGGCATCAGCTTTATGATCGCCTTGTGAGCCAGTTTTCAGTCCCGTTCACCGACGGTTTGGTCCCCGTTAAGGTGTCTTTATGAGTTGAGGGATCGACTTCGACCCGTGGGTCCGTTGGGTTTATGATAGCATGTTGAGCGACCAACTGTGGCACGAGATTGTGTCTCTTGAGGATCCCTTTGAGGGTAGCCTGCATTGAGTAGTCCACTCAGGTGGTTTTGGATCGGGAAGTGACCGAGTGAAGACCCCAACTTATTGGATTTCCCTTCTTATTGGACGAGTCTGCGGGTAGCTTCGGGTCGTCTTGTTGAGGGTGGCACCATGTGTGGTTAGGTGCGTATTACACTTGTAGTTATTTCAGTTTTCCCCAGCCTTTTAGTGAGCCCTTGGTTTTTCACGTCTCAGCTCAGTAGTGATGTGATTTTTCCTCGCCCGTGATTTACTTGCCCCTTTGAGATCTGTGATTATTGGAGTACGAGGGACGCCCGTTGCAATTTCTGGCTCGAGAGATGAGAGAATTGCACATCGGTCATGCCGTACTGTGGTTGTTGTTGCGGAGTAATCACGAGGAGCGAGTGGGGGAGCTGGAGGCGTATTGTTTGATACCTAGCCGTGGTATTCTTGACTCCTGATGGGCTTGATCTAGTTTCGAGGACGAACTTTCTTTTAGTGGGGGGGAGGATGTGAGGTCCTGGAATCCCCCGCGTAGGGTTGCTGGTTGTTGGGCAGCTTCGATCGCCGTTGGGGTGGTTGGTGCGCGTGTTGGGGGCCCAGAAATGGATTTGTGATGCAATTTGGGATCTTGCTTGCTCACTGGGGCCTGCGTGTGTTGCGCGCATTTGGACACAAGTGGTGGACTTCGGCTTAAATTGAGACCCCGTGGGAAGTTGGAGGACCCGTCGGTGTTTAGA